>CAUYRT010015461.1:0-18982 GCA_963574885.1 Lepilemur ruficaudatus | reverse complement strand
GTGGCATCAGCCTAGCTCACAGCAACCTCAAACCTCAAACTCCTGGGCTCAAGCAATCCTACTGCCTCAGCCTGCCGAGTAGCTGGGACTACAGGCATGTACCACCATGCCCGGCTAATTTTTTCTATATATTTTTAGTTGGCCAATTAATTTCTTTCTATTTATAGTAGAGACGGGGTCTCACTCTTGCTCAGGCTGGTTTCGAACTCCTGACCTTGAGCGATCCACCCCCCTCGGTTTCCCAGAGTGCTAGGATTACAGGCGTGAGCCACTGCGCCCGGCCCCATAAAATGGGCATTTTTTAATTAAAGGAATAATTCATGTTTAGGTACTATTTAACATTATATTACATAAACCTGTTTTTTTCTTTTTGTGTATATAATATTTTAAAAATATCAAAATTGGTCTCATAGTTTTACAACCAGTTTTTTCATTCAATAATTTATCATAAATACTTTATATAAGATCAAAATATTTTACAATAATAATTTTTAATGACAGCATAGTTTAATGAACCCTTAAATGATAGGCATTTTGGGTTTTTTGTGTCTTTTTGGGTTTCTTTCATATAAATTCTTTTTCAATATTTTGCTTGGAATTTTTTAAATTTGAAAATATTAAGGGGGTGCAAATGGTTTTGTTACATGGATATCTTTTATAATGCTTTAGTCAGGAATATAAGTGTGCCCATCGACTGAATAGTGTTCATTGTACCTGTTAGGTGGGTTTTTACTCCTCCCCTCCTCTACCTTCCCCCTTCTTGGTTTCCAAAGATTTTTAGTTCTTTCTGTGCCCATGTGTGGCAAACATTTTTAATATTACTGATTGCCCTTATCTTAATTCACATCATAAGTATTGTTGGATTTTATGATGCTTTTTGCCTTTAGTAAAAGCAATAGGTGGCAGCCTTGTATACTAAATCCATAAATCAGAATATTTGCAATATAGCTTTGAAGACTACTGCGGAACCTTAGGCAAGCAACTTTCTTTGGGACACTAAAGATATTTGTGGTTTGAGGCTGAGGTGCTTTGTCTTGGCTGTTATTGTTAATGATGATGGTTAGGTTTGTTCATTGTTGCTCTTTAATAAAGAATAGAAAGATACATTTAAATTCCTTCCCACATCATTCTCAATATTTTTAAGATTAGCCTTTATCTAACCTAGGTGTCATCATAGTGAATGGAAAAAACAATTATTGGTATTTTCTGCATTTTTTCATAAAGGTAGCATATTAAACTATAATGCTTTGTAATTAGAATATTTCCAGTAAAAAACCAAAAATATAATCATATATTTGACGGGCACTTGGATTGTTTCCACATCTTTGCAATTGTGAATTGTGCTGCTATAAACATTCTAGTGCAGATGTCTTTTTTATAGAATGTCTTTTTCTCTTTTGGGTGGATGCCCCGTGATGGGATTGTTGGGTCAAATGGCATGAGTGGATTAATAAAATGTGGTATATGTGTACCATGAACATCTACAGCCACAAAAAACAGTGGTGATTTAGCACCTGTTGTGTTATCCTGGGTAGAGCTGGAGCCCATTCTACTAAGTAAAGTATTTTAAGAACGGAAAAACAAGCACCATATGTACTCACCATCAGATTGGCATTAACTGACTTAACTGGCCGACACGTAAGTGCACATATAGTAGTAATATTCATCGGGTGTCAGGCAGTTGGGAGGAGGGAGAAGGGAATGGGTATATTCACACCTAACTTGTGCAGTGTGCACCGTCTGGGGGATGGACACGCTTGAAGCTCTGACTCCGGTGGGGCAAAGGCAATATATGTAACGTAGACATTTGTACCCCCGTAATATGCTGAAAGAATAAATAGATAGATAAATAAAATGTGGTATGCATACATGCAGTAGAATATTATTCAGTCATAACAAAGAAAGAAATACTGTCATTTGCCAACATGGATGAATCTGAAGGTTACTATGCTATGTGAAATAAGCCAGACACAGAACGGCAAATACTAAATGATCTCATGCATATATGGAAACTAACAATGTCAAACTCATAGAAGCAGAGAGTAAAAGAGTGGTTTCCAGGGGATAGGGGGTAAGGGAAACGGGGTAGATACTGGTCAAAAGATACAAAATTTCAGTTGTGAGATGAATAAGTTCAGGGACTCTAATGTGTGACATGGTGACTATAGTTAGCAATATTGTTTACTAGGAATTCGATAAGAGAGTAGATTTTAAGTGTCTTCACACACACACACTCAATGGTAACTATGGGTGGTGATTGATGTGTTAATTAATTTGACTGTGGTAATCATTATATAGTGCATAAGTATATCAAATCATCACCTTGAATATATACAATTTTTATCTGTTAATTAAATATTTTAAAATAAAAAATAAACACTCTTTGAGGAAAAAAGGATACAATACGGGGGAGGACAGAAATAGCAGTTCCCACCCAAATTACAACAGTATTATTTCTGTGATAGCAGAAGAGAAATTAAAATGTGTTGAATTCACAGCTCACGTATTTAGAGGAATGACTTTGAATAGTGAAAGAATACAGTCATAAAACTAAATGTTAGATTGAGTCAGTATATGTAAAAATGTAATGATATTCATTTCTTGATCAGTGAAATGAGAATTGTGCTTCTTAGACAGTACTTAAGATATGGTAAAGTACTATTTGCTAAGTTATGAATGCTGTGAGTGCCTTAGGAGTGAGATAGCATAGGGGCACATCATTTTTAATTTATTTTCCAGTTAGCCCATGAGATTGAACTTTCAGTACTCATGTAAGGCCAAAATCTTTAATTATGAAATGACTGTAAGGTTAATTTTTGACCTCAGGTTAAAAAAATATTAAGAGCATTAAAAAAGAATATTTTTATTAATCAGAACTTACCAAAAAGGCCCAATTCCTATTTAATAGAGTTATAATTTCTTCATTTATCTCTAATCTGAGATATGTTTTATGCTTGGATTTGCTTCCTTAAGATTGTGACTTGATTTTTCTATTTGCATTAAGTTATCTATAGGTGTATTTTTCCTTGGGGATAGTGATGGTTAAAGAAATATTATTTCAAGGATTACTTTATTAGAAGACCTAGTTACTAACTTTTTCATGATAATATGAGTCATAGAAAATTTTTGTTGAGATTTGTTGTGTAAATCTAACGTATTTAAACCTTTTGCCATAATTCTGAGTCTAGCATCCTGTATGCCACAACAATATTTTGAAGTACTCTATCTTGCACTCTCTTTCACAAAAATAGTTGATCTGATAAATTCCTTTCTTCTAGATTCTGTCATGTCCATCTTTTTAATACCCTCCTTGTTCATTATTAAGTGCCGTTAGCCATGCTGCCTAATGAAAGGTACCTCACATCAAGTCTGATTACTGCTCTAATGTTTTCCAGACGTGCTTGGTGATGAGCCTGGCATATGAAACAATTTCCTACAGTAATAAAACTAATTAAAGTAGGCAGTCATCCATATACCACTTTCTAATGAATTATAATAAGTTCATTAATCTCACCCACTCTTATTCCAAAAAGTCCATTGATAGGTCCTGCACATAAAAGTAAAAATCCTCAGCCTTAAAATGAACGACTATCACAGATTCAAAGAAGACTTTGTGGCTTTAAGTTAAAAAATTACCAATTGCTAACCAGTGGTTTAAATTAAATGTGTAGCTGCTAAACTCTGCCCAGATTCTTTATTGACAAGAACTCTATTTGAGTTCTCCTGTAATTGATCTAACAGAGGAAAAATTATACATTGTAAAATAGTAACTCTTCAGTACCTCAAAGACTAAAATTGAATAAACTTACTTACATTTCCTCATATGAGAGTGATGAATTGAATACTTGAGATCAAGTGATAAAAATGCAGCCTGTTTTCTCTCTAGAGAGGGTTTAGAGTATCTTCTCAAAATGTCAAAACATAATAATAATTATTCTTTTGTTAACTCTTCTCCAGCTTTGTGAGGTGCCTGATCAAGCAACGTAAGAATTATTATTCCATTCAATTACAGGTAGTTTGGCAATGTAGACCTGTTGTTCTAGCGATAATCTAGGGCTGCTAAACATTAATTGTTAAAGGTGAAGCATGGAGAGACGGTTTCTGAACTACACATGTGAATAGTAAGGAAAGAGAAGTTGGGGAAAGTTTATTTTATAAACTCGATGTAACTTGATGTTTTAAAAGTATAGCAGTTTTCGTTTTGAAATTCATTGTTACTGTGACACAAATGTGGATTTCTCCCATTAGAGGTGAATTATACACATGTATATTTCAAAATACAGAATGGTGATAATTGGTTAACTGCAAATAGGCAGACACGTTTTAACTTGTGGAATGAACATATTCAAAATTGTTCCCTACATTCATGAATGTTTAGCCAGTATTTCGTACTCTTTAGAGGGGAAGAGATTGGGTATTTGGTGCAGAGTATTTTCTTTTGTAAAACAGTTGTTTAAAAGTCTGACAGCGTTGGCGGGTAGACACTTTTACTTCACCTGTCACCGAGCAAAATGTCTCCTAATCAAGAATCAGCTGTAACTGTGGCAGGCGGTTGCCATCGTGTGTGAAGGAGAGTTGGTTCTATGCTGTGAAGCCATTAGGGGGCCAGACAGGCTTCTCCATCATCTGGTTGTATGGCTTTGAGAAAGTAATTTACACAGCTTCTAATTCAGCATCTTATTTGTAAAATGATGGGGCTGGGCTAGAGCAGCCCATCCCAAAATATGAAAAGTACCAGACACTAAATTTGGTGTTTTAAATAAATTTTGAATACAATTTTAGAAAATTATATTAAATTAAAAAATTTCCCCTTTTAATTCCAATGTGATTCTCTTGAAATCAAGGAGGAAGGTTTTGTGCTATAAATCCTTAATTGACAAAATTAAGGTAGATCACCTTGTAGCTAGTAAGAGACAAGAGACATGTTACTGAACAGAAGAATTTTGAATGTTAGTCTTCTGATTAAAACAAGAAAAATTTCTTGAAATTTATCTAAAAGATGATAGAAAAATACACAAAGGCCTTAGGAAAATTTTCAGTTTCAGTTGACCTTGTTTTGAACAGAAATTCTCATTTGAAAAAGACTTGTTCCAATTAGTAGATCTAATTAATGGTACCTATTAAAAGCTAGCTATCCATTGAATAAACTTTGATAATAGATTTTAATGTTAATAGGAAACATAGCTCATCATCATAACACTCAACATTTATTTAATGCTTATTAACTAATATTTATCAAGTCCTGGGAAGTGAGGCACTCTTTCTAAATTCTTGACATATATTAACACATATTAGTGTTCACCACACAGGTTAATATTAACAACAACTGTATTAAATATGCACTATTATGTTCCCCACTTTACATTTGATGAAACTGAAGTGCCAGGAGACTTGAGAAATTTGAGAAAGGTCAGATAGGTTTTTACATTCTGTACGTACCCATTACACTATGCATTTCTATTTCTTAACTGTTCCCTATCACACCACCCCCAGTAATCTTTAATTAACTTAGTCCTCTCAGTTCTCAGTTGTAAGCTTGTTTCTTTCAATATTATATTCTCAGTGTCTGGCACAAGGTAGGCACTCAAAGTATTTGCTGAATAAATGTATGAATTAATCAATCAATCAATCTGTGCTATAAAACAGACAACTTACAAAATGCCTCTAAACGTAACTGGTTGTACTCTAAGATCTCACACCCACCACTTCCTATCCCCCTCCCTGACTTAGTTTTCTTCTGGTCATCTGTTACCAAATCAGTTATTAATCATCGATAATCTGGAACTAGAAAAACGTGCTTTGATGTCGGAATGTGTAGGTTCAAAACTACTACTTGTCGCGGTTCACATACTTAACTGTGCAACTTTGAAAGATGTATTTAAATTTTTCAGAGTTTTGTTTTTCTCATCTGTAAAACGTAGATATTAATATCTATGGTAACAACTCAACAGAATTGTGGCATTAACTAAATTAAATGTGTTTAAAATAACTGAGAATGCTTGACAAATTGTAGATGTGTTATGAAAGAGGCAATATGGCATCATATTGAAATAGCTAGAAACTAAAGCAAAACAGAGCAAATCCTATTGCTGGGTAGTTCTGGGAGATTAGGTGCAATATTTACACATCTGAAGCATTAGTTTCTCAATGTTTAATCACAAAATACAGGTTCTTAACTCAGCTATTGTAAGGGTTAAATGAGATAATTTGTACAGAGTGCCTGACATACAGTTTAAACCAAATAAATATTAGCTGATCCTGTTTGTAATAGTTCTCTTTTTAAAAAAATGTTCTCTTATTAATTTGATTTAATATCTGGATGGATAAAAGAAGACAATTCAATGCCTCATGATGGAATACGTTTATTAGACTATTTTCCTGTAGTTTTCTCAAAAAATATAACCACTACTTTTGCCTGTAACCATATAACTCAAATTATATTATCTTGAACACTATGCTGCTTAAAGTTACTACTGCAAGAAGCAGAAAATTCAGGCCTAACTAAAGCTAATTTGTTGAATCTGTATTTTACAGATCGGTGGCAATTGGAAGACTATGATAGGGAGAAGATTTATACTGTACCCTTGTATTCATAAGACCCTGACTAGAAAGAAACACAATCCAAGCATTTGGAAATTATATCGGGGAGGATTAATTTGAAAGTAGGACGTGCATGCGTGCATGGATAGATATGTCTGTTGTTGGATGATTGCAAGTGAGCCTTGCTGTGAATATATCTAAGAAGCAAAATTTATTGTAACCAAGTTCTCCATTAAATAGCAGTATTTTATTGGGGAGGCACTCTCTAAGAAAAACTAAACCAAACCAATACCGAACATATTAAAAAAGAAACTATATCATTTTCCAAACCAACCTTCAAGAGATTACGTATTTTTTCTATATTCTGCTATGTGTTTCAGGAGGGAACTTTTTTTTTTTTTTTCACTGAAGCAAATGACCTGCATGTGGGATACCATGTTTAAACTAGAGGGAACCCTCAAGATTCCTGATCCTTAAGGAATAAGGGCTAAAGATTCTTGGCTGACTTTTAAAAACTCGCTATTAAACCTTGTTGAATTAATTTGCTATTAATGTGTTTCAAAATCAGATATATTAATAGCTTGGTAAAAATTATTTCAGAGAGTAGTTGAAAATTTTCCTAGACTACTTAGAATAAAATGTATAATTCAGGGCCACTACTATCAACCTAGGTAAATACACTATTGCCTCCTTCCTTTAATATTGTAGTAGCCTACTAGTTAGTATTCTCACTTCCTCGCCTATAACCTTATCTGCTCTCCTTGTTTCCCTCAATCTGTTCTTCCTTCGAGATTTATACAATTATGCAGTATTCTTGCTAAAAAGTCTTTATTGCTTCATTCATTCCCCATATCCTCAAGATAAAGTCTAAGAAGCACACTTATTTTGCAGCATTTCAGCTGCCATTCTGTCCTTGTTTTGTGTATTTTATACGTCCTAAATATCTTTTATTCCTTTGAACTTTCCATGCTCTCTTTTACACATATGATTGCCTTAATTCAGGTGTATTTTCTTCCTCTTCTTCCACAGGGAAATCATACTCATCTTTTGGATCTCAGCTTAAACATGACTTCATAAAAAAAGACTATGTTGGGTTTCCCTATAACATAATGATTCTCTTACGTAACACTATCTGTACTTTTAAAAAATCTGTCCCTCGTGCTGAAAGTATAAACATTCTTTTATGTCTTTTGCGCTGCTGTATTCTCTGCCCTTTGCTCAATGGCTAGCATTTAATGTTCACTTATTTCTAAATGTATTGCTGAAGGAAAGTTATTTAGAATGGTGAGATTTATAAGAGTGCAGGATTATACGAGACTTTCCCTAAGGGTTATGCGTATGTCCTTACAGTGTCAGATTCTGTAACAGCCACCCATGATCCCCTCCCCACACAGACATTCTTGGCACTGAGCCAACCAGCTGAGAAATACCTAATATTAAACTAGGGCTTGGTCATGTGACCCAATCCTGGCCAGTGGGCCAGAGGAAAGAATCTGCTTTGGATGCAAAAGGTAATGTGTGAGGAGAAAGTGTCCTTCCTAATATTAAATGCAGTTGACTGAACACAGTTATGGGATCTGTGTTTGCCTTCGTTACAACTGTGAAGGGTCAAGCCTGAGAACAAATGCCAATCCACTGAGGATGAATGAGAATAAAGCAGATAATGTCTGGGCCTTTGCCGATGTTACTGTGCTGCTGAATTAACCGATCCTGGAGCCACCTTCCTCTGGTCATCTTGTTAAATGTGGTAATAAATATCTTTTCTACTTAAGCCACTTATGAATACGTTTTTATTTACTGTCAAAAAACTTTCACTGATACCGATGCCCTCAGGACTTGACCTCACTAAGTTTCTGCTATGTACTTAGGCAGTATCATCTGTTGGCATGGGAACCCTAGGTTGTCTACTTCTCAGTGAGGACGCGTTTCATCTCTAATTTTTGTGTTTTCCTTTTCCAAAAGGTAGATGGGCTGGAATTCCAAAAAAGTGAGTCTAAACATCAGTGTCCTTTTGTGCTTCCCATCTGAATTATTTCTAAGAGTATTTAAGGTTCATTAATGATCCCCAAAAGAATTCACTCAAAATGCTGAGACGGTAGAAGAAGTACAAGCATAGTCACTTATTTTTGTTGTATTCTCAGGCCACGTGTGCTAGGGAATTCTGAAAACTTTCCCTGACTGATGTCAAATGGAGATCAGGGGTTGATGAGGACAAGAGTATCCACCAAGACTTATTCAGAAGTTGAATATGTGGGCGGCAATAGAGAAAAGACCTTCCCGTCCAGTTCTCTACATCTGAAAGAATAAGGGGCAAAGGACAGTAGGCTTTTCCATATCATTGGACATCCACTCAAATGATTCTCTTAAAATAGTGGTGAACGAGGGAGGCTCTGTAAGCAAGACAGTTGGTCAGGAAGGCTCCTTGCTACAGGAATATTCCCTTTTTATTTATTGACATACTTTTTAGAGGTAACCTAAATTCACTGAAGTATCAATATTTCTATATATATGTGATCTTCAAAAGACCATCAACCCTCGGAATCGAGGATAGAAAGAGTATTCCCTGCAACACTTTTATCCTCTACAGAAACAGACACTGTGCTAAGCTCAAAGAGTAGTTATTCATCAACCATGAATGTGTAAACCTCTTTTGTACTGTAGGTATAACTGTGGAATCTTGGTTACCAGGCTTCTCTGAGTTGCTCTCCTATAAAATCTTCATAATACTACCTAACTCATAGGGTTTCTGTAAAATCAAATTTAATGAAATGACAGACAAAAAGCCCATGGAACTGAGTGGGCAATCTTTTCTTAGTTGACAAGAAGTTAGACTTGAAATATTTTTTTCTGATAAAATGTGAAATAGTTAAATGAGTTAAATTGTTTGCTTTCCTTGTGAAACTAAAAACAATGAAATGGTTTTTATGCTTTTTTTCCTGTGTTCTTTTAAAAATATCTTCACATGTATTATGCAATCTTGACTTTAGATGTTAAGGAAAATAAAAATGCCTATGTTTTTCTCAGTTTTCTATAGCTGTTGTCTCAAAGTACGAAACCATGCTCTAGTTATTGAAATATTATCTTTTATTGTAGCTGTTTTGATAACTTTTATGTTTGCTTTGAGCAAGTCACTTATCTTTTCTATTTTCTATTTCCATTTACTTATGAAAGACAGTAATAATGATTGTGATGTCCTTACAAAAAAGGATAAAATCATATTGAGAAGAATGTTGAAAACCAAAGCAATGTGTTAAATGCCAGATATGGCAACAAAGATAACATGAAGAACATTTTTATTATAAAGTATTCTCCTAAATGATTTTAGTACTATGAAAGATAGTAAAAATTATTTCCTGATAAATGTTTTCTTGAGTTTTCAGGGATGAATTGTCCTGGATAAGAAAAAAACTACGGAGTCTTGATTAAATAGCACATTTCCTGGTCTGCCTTCTCTGAATTGTTAATCAAAACACCAGAGGGAGGCAGCTATTGGCGTCATTGATGAAATGTATTTGTGGACAAAATATCTTCCCTTAAGGAATTCTGGATTAATCTAAGGGAATCAAAATCAATTTTTACTTCAAATTTCAGCCTAATTTTTCATCTAAAGCTCTAAAGGCACAAAGGACAATGGATGACTCACATATCCATTCATTTCAGTTAATATTTATTGACTTCTTCTTCTGTGAAAATTACTGGACTAGGTGATTTGAGATGTACAAAGATAAAATATGGCTTCTGTGTTCAAAGAGCTTATTGATAGGGAAGCTAAAAAATATACATAAATAAATCTATTTAGGTTCCATTAGTGAGTGTTAAGTCAAAGGCAGGGAAAGCGGTTATGAATAATTTTAATTAGACGTAAAGGCCTGAATTAAGGCGGTGGCAATGGGGAATGATGAAAAGGAATGACTTAGAATTCTGAGTTAGAAAGAGGATTGTTTGTCAGTTGGATATGGGATGTGAGAGAAGGTAAGAAGTTGAAGACAGGGATTTCTGGTTTCAGTTGCAACAGGTAAAGTAGCTTGGAAGTCGTTACTCCTGTTCTTACAATAAAAAAAAAGTTGAAGAAACCAAAAGTCAACAACTTTTCTTGGACCAATGAGAGAAATAAGGCCACAGAACCAACTGCCACCCCCAAACCTGGAGAGACAGGAGAATACAGAGAACCATAGCTGAGATCAGGTTACCTGCAGTAGAAGCCACTGAAACAATGAACTGGTTAGGGACACTGACGTGGTGGTAATTTGATGAATAGCTGGAGGCTAAGTGTGGACTAGCCTGAGAGTAAGAAACTCCTGGGGAGCCCTGATGGAGATGTACAAGGAGATTAATGCTGTTTTCATGCCTGCTAACACAACATTTGGAGCCCATAGATCAAGGTGTAATTTTGACCTTCAAGTCTTACTATTTAAGAAATACATTTTACCAGGGTGATAGCTGCCATAGAGAGTGATTCTTCTGGATAAAGTAAATTGAAAACCTTCTGGAAAAGATTCCCCATTCTGGATGCCATTTAAGAACATTTGTAATTCATGTAGGAGTGCAAATATCAACATTAGTAGGAGTTTTGAAGACGTTCATTTCAAGCCTCGTGGATTAGTGTGAGGGTTTTAAGACTTCAAAGACTTCAGGGGAGAAAGTAGCTGCCAGTGTGTTGGTACCAGCAAGAGAAATAGAGTGAGAAGTGAAGCCTGGAGATGTGACTGATTTGCGGCAATGTCATGATAAAATTGAATGGATGAGGAGTTGCGGGCTATGGATGAGCCAAGAAAGTGGGTTCTTGAGTTGGAATCTACTCCTGGTGAAGCTACTGTGGACACTGTTGAAGTGACAACAAAGGATTCAGAATATTCCATAACGCAATTGACAAGGCAGGGGCAAGGGTTCAGAGGATCAACTCCCATTTTGAAAGCAATTCTCTTGTGGGTAAAAGGCTATCAAATAGCGTTGTATGATAGAGATTGATCTTTTGTGAAAGGAAGAGTCAGCTAATCTGGCAAATTTAATTGTTGTCTCATTTTAATAAATTGCTACAGCCACCCCGACCTTCAGCAACCACCGTCCTGATCAGTGAGCAGCCATCAACACTGAGGCAAGACCCTCCACCGGCAGTAAGATTATGACTTGCTGAGGGCTCATATGATCATTAGCATTTTTTAGCAATAAAATATTTTTGAATTAGGCAGGTGCATTGTTTTTTAAGACATAATGCTATTGAACACTTAATATACTACAGTGTAGTGTGAACATAAATTTTATATGCACTGGGATATAAATTCAAAAAACCAAAAAATTCACGTGGCTTTCTTTGTGATATTTATTTTATTACAGTGGCCTGGAACCAAACCCACAATATCTCTGAGATATGTGGATATTATGCCTGCATATAATATTGGTTTACATTGTGTAGCTATCATCTGTTGCTTCAGCTAACGTCATTGCTTTCTTGCAATTTTGTTTCCTGACCTCCCAGACTCCCTGAAACTGCTGCTTTAATTGAATCATACTATCTATAATTCTTGCACAGCACAATTTTGAGCTGTCTGCTTTTTTTAATCTCCAAAATTCTATAGTTACACCAGAATCCTTGAAACTTTCCCAAAGCATTCCTCATTTCTGTGTTCCTCATTGTCATAATTCAACAGCCTATGTGCATTTTTTAGAATATATCAGTATTAGGGAAATCTCTTCTCTCTAGTTTTTACTGTCTTTTATTATCAAATAGTACCAGAAGGGCTTTACCTAAAAAAGAGAATGAGTATGTATTACCAAGGAGTACCCAATATTATTCACATCATCCTTCCCGTGTCTGAAATGTCCAGGGCCCAAGAGATGGCTCAGTTCCTTTCTTCCAGGTAGGTGGCAAAAGGTTACCCACTACCTACAGAATAGCTCTTGTCAGCACTGTGTTCTGTGAGATTTAAAGATTCTTTTGATGACATGACAGAACACACTGACACTCAGAAAGATGAAAGCCAGAACTCTTTGTTACTTACGGCTCAAAAGAGAGACGGCTATGCTGCAAAACCAAGCAAAAGGTTGCACCCAGGGACGGGGCAGCAGCAAGCTGGAGCTCTAGGTGGCAGGTTACGTGGCAGACTGAGTGGGGTTAGCTAGTTTTCACAAGCTCCTTGTGGGTTGGCTAATGTAGATAATTTCAAGGGCTCCAGGGCATAGGGACCCTCCCTCATTGCCTGGTACATTCTATTAAATAAATGGAACTTAATTAAGCTAAAAACTTCCCGCAAAGCATAAGAAATAATCAACAGAATAAAGAGAGAACCTAGAGAATGGAAGAAAATATTCTCAAACTATATATCTGACAAAAGACTAATATCCAGAATCTATAAGGAACACAAACAACTCAGCAAGAAAAAAAAAAAAATAAACCCCATTAAAAGTGGGCAAAAGACATGAACAGATTTTTCTCAAAAGAAGATATACAAAAAGCACTTGAAAAAACGCTCAACGTCACTAATAATCAGGGAAATGCAAATTAAAACCACACTGAGATACTACCTTACCCCTATCAGAATGGCCAGCATTAAAAAGCCAGAAAACAATAGATGTTTGCGCAGATGCAGTGAAAAGGAAATCCTCATACACTGTTGGTGGGAATGGAAATTAATACAACCTCTGTGGAAAGCAGTACGGAGATTCCTCAAAGAATTAAAAGCAGACCTACCTTTCAATCCAGCAGTGCCACTACTGGGTATCTATCCAAAGGAAAAGAAGTCACTGTGTCAAAAACCTGCACCCAAATGTTTATCACAGCACAATTCACAATAGCAAAGGTCTGGAATCAACCTAAGTGTCCATCAGCTGATGAGTGGATAAAGAACATGTGGTACATATATATACCATGGAGTACCACTCAGCCATAATAACCTGTGAAATAATGTCTTTTGCAGCAACTTGTCTGGAACTGGAGACCATTATTCTAAATGAAGTATCTCAGGAATGGAAAAACAAATACCACATGTTCTCACTTATAAGTGGGAGCTAAATGATGGGTACATACGGTCATACAAAGTGGAATAATGGACTTTGGAAACTAGGAAGGAGAGGAGGGTGGAAGTGGGTTGAGCGGTCAAAAATTACCTGTCGGGTACAATGTACACTGTTTAGGTGACAGGTACGCTAAAAGCCCTGAATTCATCACGATACTATTCATCCATGTAACAAAAAACTCTTGTGCTCCCTAAATCTATAAAATCTCAAGACCTCTTAAGGACATTTTTCCCCAAGAATTTTCTATTAAGAAATTCCAGTGATACAATGTAAATTAAGTCTTACTTTACCACTTGACTTTTTTTTGGTTAAGAAGCTCATTGTTGATGAGTCTATACAGACATTTATGTCTTAAGGTCCAAATTGATTGATAAAAACTATGGGTTTAAGATCAGAAAACTAATTTATCATGCCCGGTAACTCACTTTATGACCCTTAGAAATTTGTTTCTCATCCTTCTACCTGCATAATGCTATCATTTTAAAATGGCTTTAGAAAATGAAATACCAATGTTTGTTTGTAAATTTCGTGTTTTTTTTTTCCCACAAAGAACTGGATGAGACAGAACAAAATAGTAAAAGATTTGAGTGGTATTTTTTTTATAAGGATCGTTAACTGGGTTAAAATGCTCTGTCTACTTACTGTATAATTAGAAAAGAAACAAGTAAGACGGAGTACGTTATATTGGGGGAGTTATACAGTCATTTTTTTTTCTTGTTAGTGCGTGAGAGTCTAATAGGACACTAATAACTTGAAAATGACAAGCCTGTAGTCTCACACAACTGTTTTAACAACTTAGCACATTTCTCATTGTAAGCTGCTTTTAACTTTCAAAAAGTGTAGGACTTCAATAAATATTGTTGAGAGGTTGATGAACACAATTTTAGGTTCTTGGTATTATTACAAATCTCTCCTTTAATTTTCTCTTTGCTACAATTGTCTGCCTGGCTTCCTTTTTATGCCTGACACCCTGTTTAGCCCAGAAATGAGGGAAGAGGATGTTGAGCTGAATGTTGAGTTGGAATTTCTGTGGGGAAATGTTGCGTATATACATTAATATGTTCAGTAAGTGGTTGTACTTACGAGCTGGAGGTTGGAAGGCAGATAATTCTGAATTAAGCAGTTGTACCTGGGAGTTACCAGCATAGAGCTGTAGAGGCCATGGATGTGCCTAGACTGTGTACATAGAGGTTGTGGCTAAGAGTACTTGCAGAGTAAGAAGATTATATGCCCGAAGATTGAGCCCTAGTGAAAGGGACGTGTTACAGGGACATCATTAAAGATGAAGACTGTAATATCACCATTGGTTTAAGAATGAATATTTAATTATAGCAGGGGATAAATGGTAGATATAGTATCTTTTGTAATGTATAGTTATTTTTATTCTAACAATTATGTATGCACAGGAATGGGAGGAAAGAATTTAGAATGGTTCCTTGGTTTCTTTCTCAGGCAACGAAATCGGGAAAGAGATACCAAAAAGAAAACAGAAGAACTATGTACGAAAAAAATGTGTGTGTGTCTGTGTGTGGTGTATATCATGTATAGCATAAAAACATTTTTTGATTATAACAACTTATTTTTTTAAAACAGAATATATTATAAAAAAAGATATCACACTGTAGAGGAAATTTGAGTTTCATTAGTCAGATGCAATTATCTCCCACTGTGTGAAGCTGACTTTCCTTATCAAGAGCAAAGCAAAAGGGCTAAGCCTATTATGCCGTCTCTTTGATGTTTTTATAGGATATAATGAAAGATGAATGCTCCATGCTCAAGCTGCAGCTGAAAGAGAAGGATGAACTCATTTCCCAACTTCAGGAAGAGCTGGTAAGTGATAACAATACTTGGCCCACACAGTGTACTTTCCTTGCAAGGTTATTTTTTTATAAACCCTTATTTATTAACAGTAATAATATTAATTATTTATAAATGCTCTTAATGATTGAATCTGATTATCCATTTTATAATCTTCTGTCATGAGGGCTGTAGATCTTTCACAAGCTGAAAAATAGAATGTTTTATAATATATGTGGAAATTTATGTGATTCTAGAAGCATATCACTGAACCAGGGTTAAACATTTCGGTTACATCTATCAAAAATCTTCAAGGCTCAGGCCACATTGTATTTTGTAAAGTGCGTGATTTAACTCCATACTGCTATACCTACAGATACAATCATATAATACAAAGCAAAGTAAATTAATAATCTGGAAAACAAAATAGATTTTATATTTGTTTTCATAAAGCTACCAAAAATGTATTAATTTGATGAGACTTTTTGTTAATCTATTATATAATTCCCAGATAATGTGAAAATTCAACAAAAACATGAAACGTATATATAGTTTAGGCTTTCAGTGTGTGGCTTTTTAATGTGACATCATGTAATAATGTAAGGAATCATGCTTTCATAACATGAAAATATATTTGGTAGGTAAGAGCAGTGGGCATGATGTTTCTAGGTATGAATTTTCAGTTTATGTATGTATATTAGAGTATTTTACAATAGAACGTGCACTCTGGATATAAATAAAAATGATAGTCCTCTAAAACAAGAATGAATAAAAGGGGTAAAAAGGGATTTTTTAATTCATCAAAGTTTTTACAATGCCTGTAGAATAAAGTAATAACTATACAATAAAAGAGATGCTGACTCATTATCAAGATCAAGAATCAAATCCCAGTCAAAAATATTTTTTATGATTCTTTCATATTAACAATGGTGTGTTAGATAATTATTAATATGACCTTAATGACCAAACAGACTTTAGAGACCATCAAGCTTCTCAGAATTCCTAACGTATTAGTGAGATGTCAGATGAATTTAGAGCATATTTTATTGATTCTTGACAACTGACAATGTTTTCACTGAAACTTGACCTTTATTTAGACTGTGTTCTATTGTTGATGCTAATTATTGGTCCTATGAACATATTATTGTGGCCTTAGGAGACCTATAAACTAATACTTAAAATACCAATAGTATTATAGACAAAAGGAACATGTCTTATATTCCTGGAAATAACCTTTTGTAAATATATAAGTAATGTATATTCATAGCATAAATTTTACATATTACATAATGAAAACATTTTTATATTTAATGTAGCCCTCTAGATATATATTGTATAATAGAGCTTTGTTTATGTGGCATACAGAAATATCTTTGAGTTGAATAAATGTATAGATATTTATTAAAGAATGGATAGAATCATCAGTTTTAACACAGCAGGATAGCTATGCATTCACTTTGTCAGAGAGTGCTTATTTTGGATAATTAACATAGAAAGAAGTATTCATTTTCCCCCTTAGCGTTAGTTGCGATCAGATTTAAAACATAGCAAACACAAGAAATGAGACCTTCATTTGTTGAATGAAATGAGAAAGAAAATGACTACTTCCAGAGCCAGGACTACATAGTTATAATTAAAGTAATTCAGCACCCCTCTCTCCAAAAAAAATTCTATGTTGGCTGGCTTACTACTAACATGAGACACAAGTTGTGTGTGTTTTTCTTTTCTTGAAACTTGAATTACCCAAATTGGCTATGTTACCTCTAAAATTTCCCAGGTAACAATAAAGGTACCATTTTAATTTTGTGCTATGTAGTTTGCATAATCATCTTGAATGTTTCAACACAGGAAAAATGCTAAGATTTTTGAAAATACGGTTTGTTTTATTTGTTAAAGAGGACTGTGGCTGAGGAGGGAAGTACATACGGGATGATTTAAGAATTTCAGAGAGAAGAAACGGTGTTCAAAAGAAAAAGGCATCATTCAGACTCTATTTGGAGCATGAGTGCAGGGTGGCAATCCCATGGGGTAATATGAACCTCTTGGATCCATGGAAAATTTTGATTCTAGTACTTCTGGTCTTGGTAATAAGTAACTTGTAACATTTTTGACAAGGTGGAGGTTAAACTTTTATACTTTATCTCCCTAATTTTAAAAATATCAAAAAATTTTAGAAACCAGTTTAGCTCTGCCCTATTATATACTACAGATTCATAATCTGTAACAATTTATAACTTATTTAGTTTTCTATTATTTCTCATAAGTTTCTAATTTCTTGACCACTGTTATTATCACAAGCAATTTTATCCACGTGTACATTGTAGAGCAAATTTGCCCCTATTTGAGAACTTTTGATTTATGGGCATTAGCTATAACTTTATATTCCCCAATGAAATTGTATGTTATGCACTAAGCATCTACCTACAGATACCCAGGAAGAAACAAAAGTACTGCAGAGGGATTGGGCTTTACCTTGAACTATTACCTATACAACTATTTGCATACTATGTTAGTCTGCTCAGGTTGCCATAACAAAATAACGTAGACTTGGTGGCTTAAACAACAAAAATTTATTTTGTCACTGTTCCAGAGGCTGGAAGTCTGAGATGAGGGTGCCATCATGGTTGGGTTCTGATGAGAGCTCTCTTCTTGGCTTGCAGATGGCCATGTTCTCACTGTGTGTTCATATGGCCTTTCCTTGGTGCATGCAAAAGGCGGGGCGGGGAGAGCACACTTCGGTATTTCTTCTTCTGAGGGCACTAATCCCATCATAAAGGCCCCACCCTCATGTCTTCATCAAAACCCACCATCTCCCAAAGTCCCAATCTTCAAATACCATCAGATCGCAGGGCTTCGATATATGAGTTAGGGAGGAGGCACACAATTCGTTCTATAGCACATATTCTTTGTGTTTCTGCCTGTTTAATGTTAGCAAGTGCAATAATGGATGGAGTTCTATTATATTTCCTTTTCAAGGACTAAATGCACCTTTCAAAAATTATCATCCTTTTTCTGCTCTATGAATTCAAAATTGTTACCTTGGTTCAACTCTTCTTTCCTGCTGGCTTGGTAGATTTCACAAAGCATAAATATTCTAAGAAACTCAAAATAATAATTTTGATTTTAGATTATATATTAATATTGTTTAGACAAACTATCCACATTATTAACTATTATTTCTAATGTGAGTGTATTTCATAGACACACTTTTAATTTATCCCTTCCTGCTCTCTTAAAAGTAAGACAATAATAAGCAGTTTGTACTCTTAGGAACAATTTCAAAAAGTCTGAAATTATTATCACTGAAATTTATATGCATTATTTATCTTAGTGAGCTTCACTATTTTTAACAGATAAAAATAATAATTTACAATTATTTTCTGGTGTTAAAAGGAATATTAAATGTTAGAATATTAGAGTGTCCTGGGATTGTGTATGTGGTACGGCAACTAATTGGACAAAACAAGAAATATACTCTAGAACCAGGCGTTTGTGGTATGGTAAAAGAAAGGAACTGGTTCACAGCATGAGACATCTGCTCCCAACTGTTCTATAATAGAACAAAATCTCTGCATTAAATAAGAAATAGAGCAAAGAAAGGATTTATTCCCTTTATCTCCCTGTGGCCTTA
>CAUYRT010015458.1:0-40475 GCA_963574885.1 Lepilemur ruficaudatus | reverse complement strand
AAAAAAATACAAGCCAAGTATCTGTTGTCTTCAGGAAACACATCTAACCTGCAAGGATGCATTTAGACTAAAGGATAATGCTGGCCTCATATATTGAATTAGAAGATAGGCCCTCTGCTTCTATCTTCTGGAAGAATTTGTAGAGATTTGGTATTATTTTTTTCCTTCAAAGAGTAGTAGAATTCATCATTGAACTTATTTTGGCCCATTGCTTTCTGTTTTAGAATGTTATTAATTATTGACTTGGATTTTTAAACAAATATAGGCCTATTAAGATTATCTACTTCTTTTTATGTGAGTTTATACAGATGTCTTTCAAGGAATTAGTCCATTTCATCTAGGTTATCAAATTGGCAGGCATAGAGTTGTTCATAGTATCCCTTTATTATACTGTCCATGGGATCTATAATGATGGTCCCTCTAATTTCTGATATTAGTAATTGGTATCTTATATTTGTATTAGTCTTGCTAGAGGCTTATCAATTTTATAGATCCCTTCAAAGAACTAGCTTTGTGTTTCATTGTTTTTCTTTACGTATTTTCTGTTTTCAATTTTATTGAATTCTGCACAATTTTTATTACTTATTTTCTTCTGCTCTCTTTGGAAAAAAAAAAAAACAAAAGTAGAGTCTACATAATGATGACTACATCAACAGGTATCTGATTAAGATAAATCTCACTGCCAGAGGTTGTTATTATTTATTATGATGCTGTGTCTTGACTTCCTCGAGGGCAGGGTTCATTTTTTTTCCATGTTTCATCTATTCACCCACCACACATTCTGACACAGAAAAGGATTTCTACAAAATATCTGCAGAGTTTAGTAATCATTATCTAAACAAGTCTGTAATGAGTACCCACTTTGTGCAAAGAACAGTACACTCTGGTGGTTACATGGCTCAGTGCCCTCAGAGAGTTACAAGCTGGTTGGAAAGCAAAACATGTTTACATGAAAAAAATAACAGTTGCACCGTCAGTGCATGGTAGATGCCAGAAGGCACTATGGATTTCCAGTCAAGTGGCACACCCCTTGTTCACTGCTGGGGATTCAAAGAGAACAGAAGCAGTGTCCACCTTTGTGGAGACCTGGTATCCTCTCTGGGAGGATGGCAGGATCATTGTGGGTTGAACAGTCAGAAAAAAAGCAAGATAAGAAATCACAAGAAGCAGAAGCCTAGGAAGTTCTAGGTGGAAACTGATGACCGATTGTTTTAACATTAGGATGATTTCCCTGGGAAAGAAAAAATTGGGGGAGGGTGTTAAAGAAATTGAAATTTTGCTAAAAGGAAAATATTCTCAAATGATGCTACTCCTAGATCGCAGTGGACTTCTGCGGATGTAGAAATCCCTGACCTCAACCTTGGAATCAAACCCAGTAAAGAAGACACAGAAGCTCCCAGGAAGTAGAAAGTCAGAGGGTGGTGAGGTGTGAGAGAGGAAGGAGGGCTCTCTTGGACAGGTGCCCTGGAGATGTCCCCATGCTGGGGTCACAGATGCTGAAGGGAAGGAATTGAGTGAAGTCCTAGCATCCTCATGCTCTCGTCCTCACTGCTCCTGAACACTGCTTCCTATGGAAACTCCTAAGGCTCTCGTAGATCAACTGGTCTACCGCAAGCTTCACAACAGCTTCCCGGTCATGGAGAGGGTTAAAAGCCATGACCACTGCCCACACTTTCCTCTGGCCAGATTGAATTTGGTCAATTGGACAGAGAAAACAGTGACAAAAGGAAGAAGAATAGTTCTGCTTTCGGGGTAAGCCTTTCCATTGTAAGTGGGAAAGTTGATATCATGAACTCTGTTGTGACCCTCTAGCCCACCAAGCAGAACAATCCACCCGTGATACGTGACAGCACATAGCTTATCATTTCCCTATAAAGTGGAGGAAATCTAGAGAAGGAAATAAAAAAGAAAGGGAAAATGAGGAAAAGGAGGAGGGAAGAAGGGAAGTGATCATTAGGACAGGAATTAAAATGAGAAGGATTTATTGAGAGAATCCGAGGTGGGCTTGGAGCTTAAGATCAAGGGTTGCTGGAGATAAGCATAGAAAAATAAGGAAAAAGGAGAAAAAAAGAACTAAATAAAATCAAATCCCTGTTTCCCAAGCCCATGTTCTGCCAATAATTTATTCTTTAAAAGAAAAAAAAAGGCAGAAGGATCAGAAGATGGGAGAAAAATAATCAACACAAAAGTGGAAATGTCAACCTGAACAGATTTCAAACTGAAACAAAGAATTTATGTGATTAACTGCAATTACATGGAGATGTATAAACATCTTGGGCAAAATGATACCAAGCAAACTCTAGCACTTCATGGTGCCTTATGTATAACTTAGTCTTTTGATATCCATTTTACATTCTGCCAGCAAAATTTTTGTCATATCTGATGTGTTTTGCCAAGTCCATTATTTGGGATGCTTCCTGATTTAAATATTTTTAGCTGCAGTGGTTTTTTAATCATGAGGGTATTGTTTCCGATGCAATTATTTTATGTGCATCCAAAAGCAAAACTGAAGACCAATTCAAATTCACCCTATAAGTGAGGGGCGCTGTGGAAAAAGGCAGAAAGCTGACCTTGAGGTTGTCATTGGAAGGGATCTCAGATTTCGATTATCAAAACGAGGTTAGTGGGCGACTTATGCTGATGTTACCCAATGTTGTTGATTGAAGATGGAAAATTGCAACTGCATCCATGTTCATCAGAAAATACAGCCCATTTACTCCTCCCACACCAAAATTCAGCCTCTTTGCAATCAGCCAGCTTTCTGAGTGGCCTTACAATTTGGACAAGAGGAGCATGAATGGATGACTTTCTAGAAAGAAATGCAGTGTCTTGCCATGTGACTATTTCTCTGAGGAAGCAGTACTACCCCTGGTTTGGGGCTTAGTGGCTCATAACTAGTGCCTGGAAGGAAAAAGAACGAAACTTCAAGACTGAGATAATCAAGCGCCATCCTTGAGTAGGCATCGTCCTCCAAAGCTCACGCTGCAGGGGGAGGGATAGTGCAAATCCAGCTGTTCATGGAGGTAGACACTGGTGGTTTTCTGACTGCACTCAAGCCTTACAGTCTTTTGCCTCCAAAAAATTATATAGAAAGACAGGATCAATTTCCTTATGGCAAGGCAGACATAAACACAACTGTCAGGAAATAGAGAAACAGCCCCTAAAGCCTCACCTGTAGGGACACCTTGGTTTTTCAAACCCACATAGAAGCATTGGGTTGCTTCCTTCACAAACTGCTTCATTTCTCATATATTTCAGTTGATTCAACAAAGACATTATTCAGAATGGACACGTGTAGTACAACCAACGCAATCCTTTTTACAGCAAACCAATTATGGGCCCAAAGAACAATGCAAAGTCTCTTTTCCAAAGGTTTGCAGGAGTGTGTTCATTCCACACCATTACCACATGTGTCTGTCACAGGGAATCTCTGCATTGTGATGTAATGAGGGACATTAGCTTTCTTTCCGCAGCAGAGCGTTCATGGCCTGGCTCTATGACAGCTCAGAGACTGTGGCTCAGGTAGCAGCTTCCAATCCATCTCTCTGTCTTTCTAGAAAGTCCACAGCCAACCAGGCTACAGTGACTGGAGCAGGTCTTAAAACCACAGGCAAGGAAGAAAAATGTGAGTCAATCGAGGAAATCTCTCCAGAAAGATGGAGACAGAAGCTGCTGCCTGTCGCAGAGGGAGGGAAGTTCCTGAGTGCAGCTGCCGGTCACCTGGAGGAAAGTGTGTTGTACCACGGCTCATCTCCCCCCCGGCAGTTGCTGTCTCTCTGCTTTACAAGTCTACCAGCAAGACTTTCCCTAAAAAGACAGCCTTTGCACATTGGTGCTCCCGCTCCATGCCAGATACCTTCTGTCTGTTCCTCCAGATCCACCCTATCCTTTCTCCTCCAGCCTCTGGTCCTGGGAGCCTGACCCTGGTGGTTTGATCCCTTCCCCAAGAACAGTGGCTTCCCTGTTGGGTTTGGTTAATAGAGACAGAGGGGTGGTGCCAGGCCGGAGATCAGAGAGAGGGAGCAGTGAAGGTATTTATTGTCCTGGCGCCTTCACTCGGGGATCCCTTTAAGCAAGCTGTGCCCCCCACCTAAAGGGCACTGCTCCCTGATAGGTGGCTTCCTCTACACTGGGCTTCCTTGTTCTAGGGACCCTTCTTTCCCCATCAATCCTGAGGATCTAAGGATAATATCCCCTCCCCTCCCCTCCCTTCTCCTCCTCCCCCCTGCTCCAGCTTCCTGCACTATTACTTGTAAATATACCCTCCTCCTCTTATCTGACTTAGATTACACCATCTGTTTCCTGTTAGGACCCTAACTGAAATTCTCTTTCCCTCCTTCCATCTCCTTATAGATCAGAAAACTGAGCCTCAGAGAGGTTGAATTGCTAACTTTCTGGAGACTTACAGCTAACAAGTAGCAGAATCAGGATTTGAACCCAAGCAGCCTTCCAGAGACTTCTCTCGTACCCCCGGAGCGATGCTGCCTCGCTAACACACTAGGCTAGAATTGCAGTTCTGCGCCTCTGCATCCATCAGCATCCTACCCAGCCCGTGCTGCAGGAGTGAAGCTGCCCTCTGGTGTCGCATTGTCCCTCATGCCCTTAGGTCCACCATCAGCTCATTCCCATTAAGCAGAGTGTCTGTGTCACCCTTTGTACACAAACTAAATGCCACTTCTGCCTACCCTTTAAGTGCCTGTGTGTGTATTCCTGTTTCTCCAATGGATGAAAAACCTCCAGAAGGATAGAAATTAGGGCTTCCAATGTCCCCATTGTTCTCAGCCCATAGTAAATACAGTGGCCTGAATTATTAGCTGAATGAGTGATGGAGAAGGAATTTCCAGGCTATATTGTCCATCAGAGAGAGTAATTGCCCCATAATCCATGTGCTGTTCTTAAATCTAAATTTTTTAAAAAACTGAGCAGTGGAAAAGTGACAAACTCTAAACAAGTAACCTGGAAGCAGTGACAGTTGGTCCCTGTATCCAAAGATTTTGCATCTGCAGATTCAGTCACCGTGGATTGAAAATATTTGAAAAATAATAATAATTTAAAATAACAATACAACAATAAAAAATAATACAAGTAAAAAGACAGTATAACAACTATTTACATAGCATTTACATTGTATTAGTTATTATGTATAATCTAGAGATGATTTAAAGTATCGGGAGGATGTGTGTAGATTATATGCAAATACTACACCATTTTATATCAAGGACTTGAGCACCCTCAGATTTTGGTATCCACGGGGTTCCTGGAATCAATCTCCTGAGGATACTGAGAGATGACTGTATTTGTAATCTCAGAATTGCTTATAGGGAAGCTACAATAAAAGTTGATAGTGAATCCAACTGCATTATTTGCATATGTTTCTCCAAGTTTGTGTTGGTGGTAATTTTTTTTTTTACCTCCTTTAAGTTTAACAAGCAGAAATGCAGAGTTTTAGAGTGGCTGCCATAGACATTAACATAAGCAGACTTACAATTCAGTGAAAAATGCTTCTGTGATGTCCTAGCCCTGTGCCCTTAACAAGAAGGATAGAAGTGTTAGCTACATACCTTCTCCCACTGGAATCTCTTCAAAAAATTACAGAGACAACCGTATAACATTTCCTTTATCCGCAATGCTTGCTCAAGCTTCCTGTAAAAGTCTCACGGTGTGTTAGCTATTGCTAAAGAGCCAGGATAGTTCAGTGGCTACAAGAGCAGTTTCTGGGGCTAGACTGCCCCAGAAATTTGGGTTCAAATCTTGGTTCTGCTACTTGTTAAGCTGTAATTGGGAACCTCAGCAATTTGACCCGCCTGGGGCTTAGTTTGCTCATCTATAAGATGGGGGTGACAAAGGTACTCCCCCCACCTCACCTCACAAGGATTAAATGAAGTAATACCCCATAAGCACCCAGTACAGGGCTTGATATATATGTAGCACTCAGTAGGTGTTAGTTATTGTTGCTAAATAAGCAAAAGCCATAGGATTACCATGTCCTGTCAGGACTCTTGCCAGGACTTCCTAATACCTGGAAGTTTCCAGAAAACACAATGTAACGTTCTCTAGTATTTATTTATAGGTACTCTACCTTAAGGAGTTAGAAAGTTCCACGGGCTTAGTCTCATTCTTGTGAACAACACGCCAGCGATGTATTTTCACATACAGTTGGAAGGACCACAGAGGCTATTTCTAGTGTATTATACCATTTTACAGTTGAGGAAACTGAGGCATCAAAGGCATGGGGAAGACTAATTTATAAATGAATATTTACTTGGTCCCCACAAAGTGCCCAGTCGTGTACTCACAATAGTGCAGGATGCAAATAAAGCATACGCTGCCCGTCTAAGGTGACCTGGTACCTCCAGGTAGAGCCCAAGAGTCCCAACCCCAGGTTGCTGCCACACCATGATGGCGCTCGAAGACCAGGGAGCAGCTCTGCTTTTTAAGAACGAGCTGGAAATGTCTTGAGAGGAAGATGGGTTGCTTTCCGTCAAAAGACTACAACACTGGGGACGTTGCAAATTCATTTTCTCATCCACGGCCCCTCGTTCCCTGTTCTATCACAGCCTGCCGTTTAGCCGGGTACCACGCCTGTGCCGCCAGCCAGCGGGATGGGAAGGGCACCGTGACGGGAGAGCAAATAAAGAGCCTCCTTTCCTTGATAGACCTCTACCTTCTTTATAATCTTCTCTTTTTATTACCTTTATTAAGCATGGCATGCACAGAGGGCCTGAAAAAAGGAAAGAAAGAAACAATTTGAGCGTCGGTTTGGCAGCAGCTCTTGCTCCCTGGAGAACTGAGCTTATACACACCGTTTATTACCTTCGCATGCTCCTGAACACAGCTTAAAGCCGTATAATATCTCTAGGTGGGTTAAGTGAGTTGCAGCTCTCTCTAGTCTGTCAATCAATTCCGTTTCCCCCTCGAATAAAGGAAGTTAGTATCTCACCCCTCCAACAGCTGAGGAAAGTGAGTTTCTTCTTGCTCTCTGCCAGGGAGTTTAGGACAACAGGAGACAGCAGAGAATATGCCCTGGTGGTCCAGGTGGCACCTGGCTGTAGGGGCCGATGGAACAAGAAAGGGTCAGTATGTACCTCCACAACAGCGCTAGCTACACTTTGGCTGCTAGTAGAAAAATCGCAACAACTCTAGTACTTTCTCCACAGCCATATCTTGGCCAAGGCACAAATGGTGACATTTCACCAGCGTGATCAAGATGGAACCCAATTGCAATGGATTGAAGAGCAGGAGGAGAGTGAAGGAGGAAGGAAAGAGAAGAGATGTAGCAAGGATACAAATATCTATTTCCTTTTCTTGGAAAAAGCCAGTGCCTCCTGTTAGGGACAGGTGTAGGTGGGCAGTGTTAACCACAGGAAAAAAGGAAGGGGACAAAAAGGAGGAGACCAATGAGCATTTAGAACATAACCCGCAGAGGCAGGAACTTGCAGTTAGGGACTTTTCCCGGCCAGGAGCATGTGCAGAACCCAGGAGCTCCTGTCCAAAGGTGACCTTGTCCTCGTTAACATACATTGACATGGTGAAAATCACACCCACCAGCACCGTGACAGTTTACAAATTCCATAGCAACCCCTGGAAGTTACGCTATGAGGATAAAATTGGGGAGGGCTCTTAGTTCTAAGAATTCTCCACCCTTTTCCCCAGAAAGGTAATGAATATTCCACCCCCCATTTAGCATATCATAAGGCATGGACATAAAAGCAGAAATGTGGTAAAACCTCAGAGTCTTCTCCACTCCCGGAGATACTCCCGTTTCCCCTTAGGAAATGACCTTTCGCTTTATACTCCTGTACCAATAAGCTTGCAATAAAAGTTGCTCATGTGGAAATGTCAAGTGTCTGTCATCACTCCAGAGCCAAAGAACTGGGCAACATCTCTAAAAATCAACCCTGATAATCCCATGCTGAAGACATGTGTGGTCATCTTCAACTTAATTTATATCAAGAAAGATCTATTAAGCCACTACTATGTGGAAGGTATTTGACTAGCTTCCTGGGAGAAGGGACACAAAGATGAACGGAAGTGCTGCCTCCTCTCCATGGTGGCATTTGAGCATCCCTCCTTTGCGTCTTTGTTCAGATCTCTCCTTCTCAATGAGGTCCACTCTGACCACATTTTCAATACTGTAACTCCCAGTACCCCTGAAACTTCTTACCCTATTTTCCCATAGTACATGTCTCCTTCTGACAAATTTTGTATTTACTTGCTTTGTGACGTTTACAGCTTACTGCCTGTCTCCACACACATCCCCAGCCCCAGCGTAGGAATCTCTGTGAGTTCTACTCCCCAATGCATTTCAAGTGCCTAGAACAGTGCCCAACACACCATAAACACTCCATAAATAGCCATTGAATGAATACATTAGGGTTTCTCCCACAGCCCGAATATGTTCTTTATGATCTCTTGAAGAATCTGCTGGAATTATTGAGAACTTACAAGAAAAATAGGCATCTCTCTGATAAATGCTTCCAGGAGTGAAGGCAGTAAACCACTCAAGCCTTTGGAAAAGCGTTGGTGAATGAATGGATATATCTTTACATCTTACTGATCTTGCGGCACAACTGAATTTCCACAAATCACTATGCTGTGGCTTTCCGTCACAGATCAGACCTCAGTCAATATGCAGCTGGGTGATCCATTACCTTGGTTCAGATGTTTCATTCGTGAGAATAATGCAATAACTTTTCTTTTTGTGTGTAAGTACTCCTACGGCATGCTGCAGAGGAATTATACATTAAGGATACAAGTTATAGAAATTTCATCAATTCTGTTGCATGTCAACAAGCATGTATTTCAAAGGTATCTTGTAGCTTTCAACATGTGACACGGTTCAGTCGTTAACAGATTCCCACAGTCTGGCCCCTCCGGGAGCCATAAACATCTGCCTCTTCCCCGGGGTCACCAACTTGGTTCTGAAACAAGAGAGATTCCACCCCAACCCAAGCACACTCATTGACCAGCACAAACTCCAAATCGCTCCAATCTGACACTTCTCCACAGGCAACTCACTGAACCAGCACATCCCACCCCAACGACAAGTTCTAGAACACTCATCCAGCAACTGTGGCTGGTGGCCAGATATTCATATTTTCTGATAAATAACCTGAAGTTCCTAGAGAAGAACAATCTCGCTCAAGATCACAAAATTGGTTCATGGCAGGGAGATAAGATCATACCTCCGACATTGCTGGAGCATATTTCACTAATGACCCCCAAAACCTGATGCTGCACCAGCCTTCAGTGTTCATTTACTGTTCCCTTTGGTATGGAATCACTCCTGAGAGATTCACTCCCGGGGAAACAGTGGCCCTGCCAGAGACAGGCGGTAAGTAGCAAACATACTAAAACAAGTAATAGTAGTGAATAAGTAGAGCCCCTTATTCACTACTCAACTTTTAAAAAAATAGACCTCTCTAATCTTTATCACTAACTTGCTAGAAAAAAAACGTGTCATTCTCTTGCTAATACAATCCGCCATGCTTGGGTCCTAAAGTCATAAAGACATACCTGCTTCTCAAGCATGACTTTCTGTGTGCAAAACAGAAAAGATATGATGAAAATTAAAAATAACTGCAATTCTCCGCATTGGAAAAGGCTCATTAAAGACCAAGTATATCTGCTCCATGGCCAGCAGTGGTAACATTACCCCTTGGGCTCCACTATGAAATCTTATACCAGTATCTGCAAAAGCCAACTAAAAATCTCTTTCCCTCGCTATTTGACTCCTGCCTTCTCTTTGCTCACACATACAGGTATATCAGTTAGCTTTTGCCGTGAAACAAACCACTCCAGACCTAGTGGCCTAAAGCAGCAACCGTTTAGGTCGTGATTCTGCAGGTAGCAACATGGGCTGATTCCACTGGGCAGGTCCAGAATGGGCTTGGGTGATCTTGGCTGGGCTCACTTAGGCATCGGAAGTCAGTGGCTCAGCTTCTGGGTGTCAGCTCGCTGCCAGCTGGGGCACCAGAGGCAACTGTGCCACTTGTCCCTCATTCTGCTGTAGGCTGGCCATGTCTTGGTCATGCGAGGGCCCAGGGTTCCACTGTGCAGGCACTTTTCAAGTCTGTGGGCATTTCATGTCTGTCAGTGCCCCTTGGCCAAAGCAAGTCACAAGTCCCACTCAAGAGTTGAGAAAGACTTACTTTTTAAAAGGAAAAGCTACAAAGTCTCATGGTAAGGACATGAAAACAGAAAGGGGGAAAAATTATGGCTTTATTTTTTTTTTGCACGTTTCCATCAGGAAAAGATTGTGAGGTATATAAGTGCTGATCTAGGGAGAGCAGTGGGGATGTTTAGTAATCATTAAATCATCTAGTCACACCTGATCTCAAGAGCATATGCATTTAGGGCACCCGGTGCATTCATTCATTTATTCAACACCTATTTCTTGAATACCTACTATGTGTCACGCACTATTCTAGACACTGGTGATGTAGCAGAAACAATCCATGCTCTTCACTGACCTTACAATCTAGTGGGGAACACTGAAAATAAATAAATATATCATAGATGTGACTGGTAAGTGCTTGTTTTAAAAACTAAAAATGCTTACTGGAGTGGAAAGTGATAGAAGTGGGGTGTCATTTTATTTAAGGTGGTCAGGGAGGGCCTCACAGATAATATCTTGAAGGAATATTTGAAGACAGTGAGAGGGCAATTCACATGCCTGGCTGCAGAGGAGCAGAGGACAGAGCTCATGTGAAGACCTAAGGCAGGATTACCTCCACCCAGCTTCCCTGAGTAACAGCAAAGAGGCCAATGATGGAGGGAAGAGGGGAGAGAGATGGAAGAGGTGAGAGGTGTTTCAGTGGGCCAAGTTGTATCGGGAATGGTTAAGCCATGATAAGAAGTTTGGGTTTTGTACTGAGTGAGAAGGGAATCCTTGGCTGGTTTAGAACAGAGATGTGGCATGACCTGGCCTAAGTTTGAAAAGGATCACTCTGCTTGCCCTGGGTAGAACACTCTCTGGAGGACGGGGACAGAGCAGGGAACAGGCTGGGAGCCTCCTGCTATTCTGCTCACCCGGAGTCCCCAGGCTTTGCGCATCTCAGCTAATGAATGTGTAAGTACTATTGGGTTCTGGCTTGGGCCCCCTGCATTGAGTTACAATTGAATTTGGAAATAGCATGGCCAGGAGAGAGCAATACTTGCAGACTTTACGCCCACTTGCAGGACTCAGGGCTGAGGGACCACAAGGAGGCGGGAGCAAAGCCACCCGGGAGCCTTGCTACCCAGCCCCTTCAGAGCCCACCTGTGTGTCCTTCATCACTTAGCTGACCGTGAGATGTGTGGTGGCTGATGAACTGGCACCGGTCAGAGGAAAAGGGTAGGAGTGGAAAGGAGTCATCTGCCACGTGGATAGAAGCCAAAGCAAGACAGACAGCTCAGCATGGTGGACAATTATCACAGGGTCCTCTGATGAAAGAGACAACAATGAAACCAAAACTCGACAGGAATGTGTCACTGGACTGGAGGCAGGTATCTGTACCCGGGACCTGCTCTCCGTTTAGGAGCTGGATTTCACCAAAAGACATGTTTAAGCATCAAAACCTGTCTACTTTTCCAAACCATAGGCAAAGGAGATACAGCATTGGGTTAAGAGTTCTACCACTGCTACAAGCGCACACCAAGGGTCATTCTGACTACACCGCTAGGCTCGCTAAAGGGAAGCTACTTTGCTTCCAATATGCCTCCAGCTTGTTCTGTCTTAAAAGTTTAGAATTACCCTGCTCACACAGCTGCCAGGCACAAAATTAGAAAACGACCTTGAGGAAAGAATGGCCACGTCGAGAGTCTAGAATAGGCCAACCGCAGACCACTGATGACAAGATCCACCAGAACGACCTACTGTCTGCTGATAACCATGGAGCAAGTCACGATGACTTGCACAAAGCTTGCTTTCTGCCAACAATCCCCTTGACCCTTTCCCTTTATAAGTTGCTCAGTAAGTAGAGGAAGGAGGTGGTCTTTGAGACAATAGTACAGCACCTCCCCAGGCTGCTGGCACTTGAACAAACCACCTTCACTTCACCAACTCTCATCTCTTGTGTCTGTTTCTCAGGTGGCAAGTAGCCAAACCTGTGTTCAGCAACCTGTCCCAAGACAGGGAGGACCACTGGGCGTCCAAAGCCTTATGTGTCCCTCTCCAACTCAATTTCAACCATCTGACCATTCCTGTTAAGAGATTCTGTTCATGAGAACTTTCACAACTTCAGACAAGGTTATCTCTAACAGGAAAACAAAAAACAAACAAAAAAAACCATACTGGCATTTGGCTGTCATTCTATCATTTACCTGCACTGTATTGAATGAGTTGTCATCCATTATAGAAAGGATTCAGAACAGCACAAAGTTTATCTGCAATTGTGTAAACCTGATCTCCGTGCGTAACTGGAGCATGAAAGATTACAACAGCACAAACAAAGGCAGGATAAAAATACGCACCTTCCATGAGTCTGCACCCAGTAATGGCTGTATTAATCACCATTATCATTATAGTTGCTCTCCTAAGCATCATCATAATCAATTCTGCAACTGTTTCTCTTGGTGACGTCTCCTTATTACAACATGGTATTAATTGTATCCGAGCTGATTTTCTGCTCCTACTGCTTAACAGCTGTGTGGGAGTAAATATCCCTCAGTGAAACACCAGCTCGGCTGCCAGGACTCAGGAAATTGATCCAGATGTGAACATCAGGATCAGAGGGCAGCTGGAGACTAGAATACACCAGTGTCTGTGCTAAGATCAGCGATCAGCATCCAGTTTTAGAGAGTCTGAGACGTCCTTTCAAATACAATGAGCCATCAAAGAGTTAACAGCTTGAGTTTTGCTTTTGTTTGCTTCATCTAGGTCAGAAACATTCATCCTAAGGAACTTTTGTCTGGCTCTTTCTTTAAGGAAAAAAATAAATGCACCCACCACCAAGAGAATAACCGCATGGATTCCCCAAACTTGTGATTAAAAACTATAACTATCCCAAATTCCTATTGTGGCTATCGGGAACAAAGCCATCTCAGCACTTTTTTTTTTTAAGTACATTTCAAAGCACTTTAGTCTGTGACTTTCACAAATTAGAGCTCTCACACTTTTTTCCCTAAACAGACCAAGGCAATTACAGTGCAAAGCAACAGCTATTTCTGTCTCTCCCTTTGGAGTCTCCAACTGTCTGGCAAAAGTACCAGAAGACCTGTTGATTTGTATCTCTTTGGTTGTTTTTTATCAGTTTCGCTGCCTCTGGGCATCTCAAACTGTGCTTATTTTGGGTGATTTTGTTTTAAAGGTCTAGTATTGAGTTAAGATTCAGGACACTTAGCTTCTTTTCTTTTTGTTCAAGTTTTATTTTATTTTTAATTGACACATAATAATTACACATACTTACAGGATTTAAGATGATGCTCTGATACATGTAGACATTACGTAATGATCAAATCAGGGTAATTAGTATATCCATCACTTCAAATATTTATCATTTCTTTGTGGTGAGAACATTCAAAATCTTTTCCTCTATTAACTACTCTTCTTAACATCTTGTTTGTCCACGTTACTCTGGTGAGGTTACCTGGACTGCTGTTTCTTCATCTATTAGAAATGGGAATAATGGCTGGTATTTGCACTGCTTTTTAGATGAGCAGCACAGAGGTACAGAGCAGAGACCTTGGGACTAAGAGGAGTGCAATCAGCCTTCTCATGTTGTCTAGGACAGTATGTAAGGGGGGAAGGAAGTCAGGCGCAGTGTGCACCAGGAGCCTGGGCAATATGTCCTTTGCCCTTTTATACCCCTGCTAAGACACTGTCCTAGATAAGGCAGTGATACATATGGATGCAGCTTGCTTCAATAGGTATTTTGATGAAAAGTGGAAACCAATCTAAATATCAACAATATGAGTTAAGTAAGTTATGGTACATCCATCCAATGAAATATTAGGTAGCCATTAAATTTTAGGTTTTCAAAGATTTGTAATGCCATTGTAGAAGTGTCCAGCTGGGTTTTAAAAAAATGTAAAGGCATTCAATCTAAATTTGTTCAAAGTTTGGCACAGCTACACATCATCGTGTGTGTGTGTGTGTGTGTGTGTGTGTGTGTGTGTAAAAAAACACGCACATGCACCGAGGGAGAGAGCAAGGGAACCTGAGACACAGACTAAAAGCAGAGAAAGACGAAGAGAAATACACCGAAAATACTAGCAATTGCTCATCAATTGATAAGCTTGTGTGTGATTTATATTCTTCCTTTATGTTGCATTTTTCGAATTTTCTCAGAAGAACATTCGTTACTTTTATAATCAAGAAAAATGAATATTATTTTTAAAGCCCATTTGGGTGTGAAACTATTAAAATTATATTTGAAAACCACTCTACAGTGTGGGAAAATGCCTATATAACAAAATCAGGATAAATTCTTAGGAGTGCAACTCTGTCCAAGGTCATGGTTGGAACAAAAAGAAAATGTAAAGACTTTCAAACATTAACATTGGTCACTTCCAAATGACAGGATTGGGGTGATCTTACCTTCTTTCCTGAAATGTTTCTAAATTAGAATAAAACAAACCACGAAAATAGTTTTTCAGGAGTTAAAAAAAATGGGAATGTTTATTTTGGCAACAATGGGCATTATTTTTTAAATATGTAAAAAATCAATATTTAAAAGATTTAAAAGATCTTTATGTAGTTCTTCCTCATAGGTGAATTATACATATTCTAATTCAGGGAGCGGGGAAAGACTTTCCTTCTGAACCCAGCACCCTGTGGCCAAACAAAATAACTGTATAGTCACAGAGGATAACCACAGCCAACCATTACCCAGTCGTCCCATCAGCCTACACGTGGAGCCTCCACTCCCATTTATGCCAGGGAAGCTGTAGACCTGTGCCTCTCTCTGCTTCAGAGCTGGGAGAGACCACCTGAGACCGATGAATAAAAAGCGCATAACTCAAAAGGCTTCCCCCCACCAAGATCTAGCATCAACTATTCCAAAGAAAAGTTTCTAGTAGCTTCTTAATATATCTTCATGCCAATGGTGTAGAGAGCCAAGCTGTGATTAATTAAACATATAATTCCAAATGAGACAAACATCACTTCTTGGCTTGGGGAAATGTTGCAGAATGGAACAGTCATTTTAAGAAATAAATTTTTAGAAAATAATTGAATCCCGAGGACATGTGAGTCATTTCCCACACGCTGTCAAATTCACTGGTTCTTCCAACCCATAATCCATGACATCCATACATACATTTGCACCTAAATGGCAAATTTTAGGCTAATGGGCATAACTTACTCATCTTTTTCAAATACATATTTTTGAAAAGAGAAGGAAATCGCAATTATTAAAACTGAATTTTAACTATAATAAGCATTTTTGAGATTTTTTTTTTTGCTCCATATAGAAATGTGGGGAATTTTTAGAAAGTCTTTGGGGTTTTGCCCCTGTCTTGCCTGTATGTGACAAAGAGTTTGAACTCACTCATTTCCTATCTCCTAACCCCAGCTCAGCCCTTGCCTGGCTCCTTCTTGCTGTGTCCCTCTCTTCCTCAGCACGAAAAGGACCGATCACTCCATGTGTGACTGGAGAATCTGTCTACCCAAAGCATATGTGTTTAATCAACTTTAATACCCCTGCAGTCCAAAGGAAGTGAAAAACTCGGGACTGGGAATAATTATCATTTCCATTACATTAGCAAGATTTGCTGGTGTGCCAGAGGGGTGGGGCACTCGCCATCACTCTGCTAAGACTGGCTGGCAGCTTAGGGGACAGGAGTCACGTCTGAAATGCACACAGCACCAAGCCTCCTTCTCTCATTGCCCCCTCTTCTGACTTCCCTCCTTACTCTAAGGTCATAGCATCCAGCGTGATTAATGACGAGCATGGCTGATCTTTCTTATTTTCCTCAAGGTGTCCTTAATGTGACTCTTCATTAAGATGGGAAAATAAAAAATCTGTTGATTTGACAAGTGAGAGAAAAATTCATGGGTCATGGGCAGTCCAGATAAGAAAGTTCCATAGTGATCCCATCAGAAGGGCCCGCAGCTAACAAATCAGGCTGGGGTCCCCGACCCCACGTCATCTCTCATAACAGGAGTGCTGGGCACCCTGGCTCAGTTCTCTCTCCAAGGGAAACATTTGGAGGGATATTCCAGAATCCTGGAAAAAGCGCAGAGGCCTGAGTGCTCACCTGGGCTCTCTTGCCAACCATGCTAACAGAGTGAGCTCTTTGACTTCTCTGAGTTTTGATTTAGTCTTTTGTAAAGTGGGAAGAAAATATCTTCATTTCTACTCTTGGCATTTCTACTCTTGGCATTGCTGTGAAGATCAAAGGAGGTAGTATTTGTGAGGGTTCTTTGCCCACCATAAAGCACTAGGATAATCACTAAAAAGTGGTCTAAAGGAGTACTGGAGTTCCCACAAATACCCAATTTTGGCAGAGTAGGGGGGAAATGTACCTTCTCTTACACTGCAGGAACAAAAATAAACAGGTGCAAATTTTGCAATTTAACAATATATGCCAAAAGCCTTCGAAGTGTGCATATTCTTTGACCCCAAAAATCCACTGCATCACTATTATTTAATTTTCAGTTATAGTTGATCAGAGGACTTATTTTGGTGTAGGAATTATTTTGGTTAAAACATTTTTCTGTTCTTCAAACTCAGTGATATCATTCAAATCATTTTTAAATGGTTTGGGGGGAAAAAATCAAATGAAAAATAATATTTGGTGATGCAGGAAAAATACAAAAAAATCCCAATTTCAGCAGCTATAAATAAAGTGTTATTGAAACATAGCCACACTCATTCATTCACATAGTGTCTATAACTGCTTTCATGATACAACAGTCGAATTGAGTAGTCACCATAGAGACTGTGAGGCCCATAAAGGCTACAGTACCTTTGGTCTGGCTCTTTACAGAAAAAGTTTGCTGACCCCTGGTCTGAGACATCATTCTCAGCTGCTCCATTAAATATAAAACTCTGCCAGAGGTTTCTTCATTTGTATTTATACACAATATTCTTTCTAAAATAATTTGCAGGCTCAGGTGATTATTTCAGTGGCAAGGGGTTGTGTGGCCAAAACATCTACATAGGCCTTTTTTCCGTGGAAATAATAACAACAGTAGCTGTGATTTACTGAATATGTACTGCGTCCCAGACACTTCACAGGCATTATCTCATTAAAATTCTCTGCAAATCCTTGAGATAGGTTTCATCATTCCCCTTTTTTAGATAAGTGAACCAATGCTTAGGAAATTTAAATAATATTCCCAAAGTCAAACAACTTATGAATGGCCAAGTGATAGTTCAAAACTAGGTCCGTCGGACTCCAAAGCCCAGTTCATTATAAATGCCTCTGTTCGTTAATCTAATGCCCCGTCCCAGGGAGACTCAGCGAAAAGATAAATTGGGAGGGACACCATACTCTGCTGCACCCAAAACTTTTCCTCTCATCAATTCTATCTCATCCCTAATCCTAAAAACTCTCTGTATAATAGAACCACCTTCTTTTCTTCCCACTTAAATTTTATTTTTCTTCATCAGAAACATTGCTGTGGAAGGTGAGGTTATCCGGTGCTCCTCAATTTGATGTTGGGGTGTTTAGTCTTCACGAAAATAAAACCCAGTCAGCCACTGAGATGCGCTCACCCGGCAGTGGGTTCACAGTGCCACATGAATATGCCCTTTGAAGTCACCTCTTTTTCTGCATGTCTGCCGTTCTTCTTGGTGGCTGTTCATTTCTGTTCTTCATATTCCTGCTTTCACCTTGGCAGTGTTTTTTCACTTGTTTTGTTAAATCGAATGTTCTGGAATGGAGAGAAACTAATCAAGCAGTGCTTGTGTGCCTTTAAGCCATAGAAAAACTATAAATTAAAAAAAGGAGGAAAGCAGAATGGAAAAGAGTGAGACAGCAACAGCGAAGAGGAGGCTGACAGGAATAGGAGGAGATGGGTAATGGACATCCGGCATCGGGATGCAGACGGAGAGAGGGAAGAACGAACCAAGAGGAACGGCAAACAGAAGGACAAAGAGAGGGACGAGAGAACAAAGGGAAGAAATGAAGGAGAGACAGCTGCAATTCCCAGAGGAGAAAGAACACACCCACCCCACCCTCCATCTCCCGAATCCCTTTCCCACCTCCATCCGTCTGCAACAGTTCCAATTTGAATCCAAATAATGTCTGAGATTTGGGATTCACCAGTAAACTAGCTCTGATTCCCTAAACCCAGCACCGGATGTTTTGGGGTGTTGGGATTTGGAGTTAATTAATTCAGCCACCTGTAACATTCGTTCAGCTATTGCTACCTTTTCATCTCAGCGCAAAGTTATCTGCAGATGCTGAGCAATTTCTCTTCTGACCGAGACGGCTCTGAAAAGCTGGGTCTGGGTCTTGTTCTGCCCAAGCAACCTCTTCATCTCCATCCTCCTTTATGTCCAAGCGCAGATCTCTAACTTTGTGTAGGGATGCTACGGAGAATTTATAGTTTTCTATACTCTTTAAACCTGTTTATTTGTGACCTCTTTATTGTGCTGGCTGTACGCTGACCTATAGAAAAGAGAAAGAAAAACCTGTATTAAGTAAAAGAGGGTGTGACTTTAGTTTCTCAAATATAAGTGCTCATTCCTTTGTGCACTAAGGCAGATTTCAAGAAATTTCCTAAAGGAGCTGGTGGCCAGCTAGTAGCACTTCCTCGCCTTCTTCACCCAGATGTAGAAGCCTCTGTTGGAGAGAGCGACCTTGTCGTGTGCCTGCTTGGCTTTTTTCTGTCACATCCAAGTAGAGCATTTATAGGTGTTCACTTGCCAAATAGTGATGACAGTCATTAGGGAGTTTTAAAATATCGAACTCCTTACCTCCCAGTATTCATCAAAGGTTTTAAGAGGCATAATAGAGAGAGAGGTTTGTTTGAAGGACATTAAGTAAAATCAGTCCTCGTAATATTTGCTTAGCACAGGCTGGGACCTGTCTGCCTTGCCCAGACCAACACCAAAGGGCCTTTGTGAGTCAGACAAGACATCCAAGTGCGCTAACATTTTGGTCACATCCAGTAGCCTCCTCTCATCCCTCGCCCAACCTGTTATGGCGTATGTCCTAGTGAAGACAATTGAAACCAAAAGTTCAGCAACCCTGGAATTAAAACCCCTGTCCCTGACTTCAAGCCCAGTTTTCCTCCCACTATCTCACTTTACTTCCCCCGTTTAGAAATAAAATAATTTCTTCCAAGAACACAGATGCCTTCTAGTTTGTAAACTAAGTGCTTGTCTGATCAACAGGCAGTTTAAGAATCTCAATCCGCCTCCTCCCATCTCTGCAAAACAAAGCAGTAAAATAAACAATCTGATCAAGCATGGAATTTGCAATATCCCTTCAGAAGTTGAAGGACATTAAAAATGATGGTTGCTAATAAACATACTGAGATTGTCATCTGCATTTCAAAGGATCTCTTGGGAGAAGGAAAAAAAGGTTGATCAAGAACAGTTATCTTGTAGAGCAGTTAAAATTTTTAACTACTCTAATATGTTGGTGGTGAGATTTAATCTTAGTGTAAGGATACCTTTATCAGCCATTGGGATTTATCATGCACACAAAGCAATTTAGGCACGCTTGGTTCCTGCCTTTAAGGATCTTTCTAAAATGGAATTCCTCTCCATGGAAACTCATTTGTATTGGTGGAATTTCTTGCTAAGAAAACAAAGCATCTTTCAAAATCCCTGGTTGTTACCAACTTGTCATATTGGAAAGATAATACAATTGCAGCGGAATATTCCCTCTCCAGTCAAAAGTTAATGAGATAATGAGCTCAATTTAATTTCCTGGTAAGGGCACCATTTTCAAATCACAAAAGCCCCTAACAATTTTGGTGTTTCTCACTGCCTTCATTCTTGGTGCCTTCATTCTTGGTGCCCTTCATTTGCAAAGAAAAAATAAAAAGGTGTAAGTTTCAGTTTTAGCACCATCTTTCTCTGATCTGAATTTCATCCTCTTAGCCTATATATTTTTTTATGTTCCTGGCCCACTGTCCCCCCTCTTCTTTAAAGAATGTGTGTGTGTGTGTTTGTGTGTGTGTGTGTGTGTGTGTGTGTGTGTGTGTGTGTAGACAGAGAACCTGTAACAGGTAAGACATTGTGCTAGGAACTGAGAATATCTAGCTAAATAAGAGCCTGTCCTAGGGCATTCAACATACAGTAGAAAACTGACCCACTCCAAAGCATTCTTTGCAGGGAAAGGAATGTAGTATGGTCAGATCACCACGGAGGGGGCATTTAATCCTGCTTGCAGGAATCAGAAAAGGCTTCTTAGAAGAGATACATTTGAGCAGAGCCTTCGAAGATGAATGAGAAAGCCCAAGATAGAGGAAGGAAGATACAGCCATTCCCTAAACGCTTTAAGTGTGTCTGGGACTTAGGATGTATAGCGGGAAAGCGATAGTGGATGGGTATTACTGTGCCCTGATGGCGAACTCTGTATTTATCCTACGGTTCAAAACGGTCACCGTGGATTTTTCAGCAAAGGAGCAACAGCTTCAAATTTGTATTTGAGAAAGAAAACTGGCAGTAGTGATTAGAGTAACGAAAAGTGACGCCAGAGAAATCTGGGAAGGGGAATTTCAAAGACAGGACAGGAGATGGAGAGAACTTGACCCAGCACACTGGCAATGAACAGGAAAGGAAGAAGCGTGTGTTAGACACCTTCCTTCTACCTAGTGATGCGAGCAGATGTCCTGTGAGAACTTCCGTTCTCTAACCCTCCAGCCTTTAAACTCTAAACAGTTTCCCAACCTTCATGCACACTTTAAGAGCTAAAAACAAGGGTCTCTGCATTCATTTGAATCTCATTTTATTTTTAAAAATGAAGACTGGCAGATAATAATATCTCATCAGCTCAATCTCCAAAACAGCAGCTGGTGGCCTCTTCAGGGTGACCTGGACAAACAACAGAGAGCATGGATGACTGTATTTGCTGTTGATTAAGTCCAAACTCCAGGTTCCTTAAGCCCGACAGCCAACTGGAATGCAGTTACTTTCCAACAGATACCTCGTGTCCATCTTCATTTGGACGGAGAGGCAGAGGCTTTCGCCTTTCTTCAGAATAATGAGCAAAGACACCCACAATAATGAAATCTGCAATTCTTTTTGTGATGGCATCTCTTCCTAATCAACCCATCTGTATCAGTTCCTCATTCTGCCTATCATGTCAGAAGGGACGAAGGGGCAACCACACTTTGAAAATGGCTAGCAATACAAAATGAGTGTGTATGGTAGAGAGGGGAACACTAGAAAGCAGGTAGGAGAATGGTAAAAGCACACATCTGTAATACATTTTCTGTGATGAACCACAAAGCCAGTGGAAAAATGAATGAAATCACCTTGTATATTTGAATCACACGTTTTATGTCTATACTGATAAAGGGTAGCTGGAGATAGACAAAGAAAATCATATTTCAAAAATCCCCAGGTAATATGTGTAACCTAATGAATATTTACCTTCTCTTTGTAAGCAGCAGTATATAGACCTGATGAAATAATTAAGACAGAACTGGAATATTTGGTTCAGACCAAGCCAATATCACCCCTGCCTCAGCCCTTAGGCTATCCTGACCCAGGTGAGAATCCACACACCACTGGGCCCTGTGCTAATTCACCCACATTCTGAGGCAACTATCCAACCCAGGATCTACTCTCCCCCTTACCAGGTCTAACCTGTACCTGCCAGAAATCTCAGCTTTGAATTCTTACCTCACCTTTAAGACCCATGTCATTGCTCCTACTTCTGACTTTCCAAACCTGGTGTTTGTTCTTAATGTTCCTTGGTGTCTGAAGCATTTCATTTTGTGTGGGCATGAACATGCTCATTCCTCTAATGCCTGCTCCTCTGCCTCTAGGAAGCCTTTAGGTTGTCTCAAGTAAATTAGTTTCGATATGTTAAGTAAAAAAGCAGATTATGTAATAATATGTATAATACGCTGTATTATAAAAATAAATGTATATGTACAGAGAAATAGGTCTAAAAGTCATACATCACATTTGTCACTTAGAGTGATTTCATATCTTGGAGGTTTTTTTGCACTTCTTATTTATTTATTTTTTTTGCATTGAACATGTACTAATTATATAATTAAGATAAATACCATAATGAGCACCTAAATATAAAAGCAACTGACAATCCAGTTAAAAATAGCAAAAGACATTAACAGTTCACAGTCAGGATGACTTAACTGGCCCTTAAACAAATGGAAATATGTTCACTTCATCCATCATAAGAAAGTTGGGGAAATAATCTAAAATTTTGGCAATATATTCTATTGGCAAAAGTTTTGGGGAAATATATTCTGATACTATGCTAGAGGAAGTGCAAATTTGTTCAACTACTATGGCAGGAATAATTAGCAAGAATTATCAAAATAACACATGCATTTAACCTGTAACCCAGCAATTTCAATTCTGGAAATTTTTCCTAGATATACTTGTATATGTACTAAATGTGTGTGTACAATTTTTTTTCCAGCATTGTATATAATACCAACAACTTATAACAACCCAGGGGCCATTCAATAGGGGATGGGTTGAATAATTGATGATACATTTATAGATTAATAATAGAAGACCATGCAGTGTAACACACAAGTAAGAAACTCTCTATACACAGTTATGTAAAGACTTTCAAGATAAATTGTTAAATAAAAAAGGAAGGTCCAAAGGACTTTGTATGCTACCTTTTATGTAAGATATTGGTATGCTGTGAGCTGCATGTTTGTGTTCCCCAAAAATTTGCATGTTGAGATCTCATGAAGGGTTAATTACCTTATAAAAGAGGTGTCAGTGAGCTGCCTCCCTCCTTTTTCCCATCCATCCTTGAATCCATGTGAGGACACACAATTCAAGGCACCAACTTGGAAGCAGAGACCAGCCCTTGCCAGACAACAAACCTGCCTGCACCTTGATCTTGGACTTCCAGGTTCCATAAACGTGAGCAATAATTTTATCTGTTTATAAATTATCCAGTGTGTGGTATTTTGCTATAGCAGCACAAATGGGCTAAGACAGAAATTGGTACTGAGAATGGGGTGTTGCAATAACAAATACCTAAAAGTATGGGAACGTCTTTAGAATTGGGTAATGCATAGAAGCTGAACCATAAAAAGCTATTCTGATGAGGGCTCAGAAGAAGAGGAGAGCTGTAGAGAGAGCCTAAATCTTCTTTGAGACTTAAGTGGTTGTGATCAGAATGTTGGCAGAAATATGGACAGTAAAGGCAATTCTGATGAGGTCTTAGAGAGAAATGTGGAACAATGTATTGGAAACTGGAGGAAAGTCCATCCTTATTACAAAGGGGCAAAGAACTCAGCTGAATTGTATCTGTCCTAATGCTTTGTGGAACACAGAACTTGCAAACTATGAACTGGGATATTTGATGGAAGAAATATCTAAGCAAAGTGTTGAAGGAGCTACATGGCTTCTCTTGGCTGATTTTAATAAAATGAGAGAAGAAATACAAATTAAAAAAGAATTTATAATTAAAAAGAAAGCAGAACTTAAAGATTTGGAAATTTTTCAGTCTGTTAAGACTAAAAAGGCATGTTTGGAAGAGAATACCAAGCTACCATTTGATAAGGAGATTTGGTATGGCTACAAGGAAGCCATATGCTATTCACTAAGGCAATGGAAGAATGATCCTGAAATCATTTCAGAGATTATGGGTACTGCCACTCTCATCACAGGTCCAGAATGCCAGGGCCTTGAGAGCAGAATAGTTGCAAAGGATGGGCCCAGAGCTTCTGTGTGATCTTGGGGCTCACTCAAGTCTCTGCTCCCCACATTCTAGTGCAGTGCTCCTTGGCTGCTCCAGCTAAGCAGGCCCAGGCCCAACTTAGGCTGCCACTCCAGAGGACACAAGAGGTAAGTAAGCCTTGGAGGCATCCATGTGGTGCTAATTCTGTAGGAGCACAGAGTGCGAAAGCTATGGAGGCATATCTGCCTCCATTTAGATTTCAAAGAATGCCTTAGAGAAGCTTGGGGCCCAGGCATAGAGTTTCAATATGGGCAGAGCCATAACAGAGAGCCCTCACTAGAGAAATGCCTGGTGGCACCAAAGAGAGTCCCCACTAGCTCACTGCTTATTGGAGCCATCGGGCCAGAACCACCTCCAAGCCCTCACACCTGTGGAGCCACCAGCATGCAATACCAGCCTCAGAGAGCCACAGGCTCCCAACCTCTAATCCCTGAAAGCTGCTTGTGTGGGCTGCACCAGCAAAGCCATGGGTACAGGGTCTTTCATGGCTTTGGGGCTCCTACTCCTGCCCCAGTGTGTGTTCAGAAGGCAATGCATAGAGTCAAAGAAGATTATTCTCAAGCCTCAAGATTTAATGTTGTTTTCTCCATTGCATTTGGACTTACTTGGAACCAGTTACCCCTTTCTTCCTTCCTGTTTCTCCCTTTTGAATGGAAATGTCTATGCTATGCCTGTACCACCGTTGTATTTTGGAAACACATAACTTATTTGATTTTACAGGCTTGCAGCTGGGGGAGAAATTTGCTCAGGATGAATCATGCCTTAAGTCTCCCATATCCGATTTAGATAAGACTCTGGACACCAAACCTTTGGGCTGATGCTAGAGTTAAGACTTTGGAAGCTATTGGGACGGAATAAATATTTTGCCTGTGAGGAGGACATGAATTTGGGAGGTCAGGGCAGAACACTATGGTCTGAATGTGTCCCCTAAAATTCATATGCTGAAACTTAATCACCAATGTGGTAGTATTAAGAGGTGAGGCCTTTAGGAGGTGATTAAGTCATGAGGCAGAGCCCTCTTGAATGGGATTAATGACTTTATAAAAGAGGTACAAGGGAGCTGCCTCACTTTCACCCTTCCATCTTTTCTGCAGTGTGAGGAAACAGGGTACAAGATACCATCTTGAAAGCAGAGACTGGGACCTCACCAGATGCCAAATCTACCAGCAACTTGATCTTGTACTTTCCAGCCTTCATAACTGTAAGCAATACATTTATCTGTTTGTAAATTACCCAGTGTCTGATATTTTATTATAGAAGCATGAATAGACTAAGGCAAAAATCCTAACCTGCAAGGTGATGATATTAGAAGGTAGGGCCTTTTGGAGGTGATTAGATCATAAAGGCTCTATCTCTTCAAAGGGATTAGTGCCCTTAATAAAGAGGCCTCAGAGAAAACCTTCACCCCTTCCACCATATGACGACTCAGGAAAAAGTCTTTCACCAGACACTGAATCTGCTAGTACCTTCATCTTGGACTTTGCAGCCTCCAGAACAATGAGAAATAAATTCCTGTTGTTTATAAGCCACCCAGCCTTTGGTATTCTGTTACAACAACCTGAATGGATCAAGACAAGGTGAAGGGAGGGTGTTCATGTTTGCAGGGGGTGGAAACTGGGCATTGGGAGAGTGAATAGGATTGAGGCCTATTCAACATGCACTCTTTTATGTTGTTGCAATTTATACTCCAACTGCTTATGTTGCTATTAAAATACATTTATAAAAAAAAGGTAAGTATGAATGAGGCTCATAGGATATCTCTAGATTTCAAAAAGCCCAAATTACCCCTGCTTTTTAGCAGCATCCTCTCTTCATAAGATTCTCTTTTGCCTATGCTATGAACTGAATGTCTGTGTTCCCCCAAAAATTCATATGTTGAAACCTAATCTCCAATGTGGCTTTAGAGATGGGACTTTTAGGAGGTGATCAAGCCATAAAGGCTCTACTTTCACAAATGGGATTAGTGTCCTTATAAAGGAGGCCTGGGGGAGATTGTTTGTCCCTTCCCTGGCACCATGTGAGGACATAGCAAGGAGCCATCTGTTAAGCAGAAAGCCCTCACTAGACACCAAATCTGTCTGTGCCTTGTTCTTCTCCACCTCCGGAACTGTGAGCGATAAATTTTTGTTGTTTATAAATTACCCAATCTAAGGCATTTTGTTATAGCACCCAGAATAGAGTAAGATAGCCCACACAGGTTAATGTGCACATATAATTCCTCACACATGGGCAGAAAGACTTGAAGAAAAGCACAGGCTTCCTGGTAAATCTGCCTATTGAGCAGAAAACCCTGAAGCCATCTAGAAGTACCCAGGCACTTGAAAAATCTGGGAAGGACATTTTTTAGCCATTCCCCAGGACTAATGGGTTTATTATTCTATTGTTGATATGGCCTAAGGAAATACCTGCTGGTGCCTGCTAAGTAAAACACAGAAGAGAGAGTGATTTTTCGCACTTCCTGAAGTACTGTGAGTGATATGAACAAGTAATCTGATGTCAGAAGGCCACAGTTTACCAGATGTGGAACCTGCTTTAATCTCTGATTCTATTTTTATAAAATGGAGAAAATAGTAATGGCTGCATTATCCAATTCACAGGAATATTACCAGGATCAAAGTGATAATGTCTCTGACAGCATTTTGTAAACTGTAAAAGGCTATACTAATGATAGCCTTGGTGGTTATTTTTAAAAACTACCTCTGGCAACTAGACCTTATAAGAGTCATTATTTCTCAGAAAACCAAATATCATATCATTTCCTTTGCTCCTTTCCTCACTGTCATCAAGAAAGTATAGATTTGGGGAAAAAGAAAGAAAAGCACAGTATTGGCTTGTGTGACATTTGCCATAACTTTATAAAGCTAGTATTTTAAGAGCCACTTGTTACAGGTTAAACTGTGCCCCCCCAAAAAAGTTCTAACTCCCAGTGTCTCTTTGGAAATAGGGCCACTGCTGATGTAATTAGTTACGATGAGGTCATAATGGAGTAGGGGAGACCCCTATTGCAACACGGCTGATGTCCTTATAAGAAGACAGTGTGAGGATACAAGGGAAGGACACCACGTGAAGATGGAGGCAAAGATTGGAGCTGTGCAACTGTAAGTCAAAGAGCACCAAGGTTCGGTGGCCTCCGCCAGCAGCTAGGAAGTGGCAAGAAAGGATTCCGTCCAGAGTCTTAGGCAACAGGGCCCTACTGAGACCTTGATTTTGGACTATGAAAGAATGCGTATCAGTCATTGTAAGCCACCCAGTTTGTTATACTTTGTTATGGCAGCACTAGAAAACTAATATAGGCATTCTCTCATTTCTCTCTCAATTCTTCATTCGATCCACATAGTTAATCCAAAGTGCAAAAAAGTGCCCGGACCCCACCCCACGATGTGGCTTCTATACATCTCAGCATAAATCTCTCTACCTGTGGACCTCACAGCTATACCAAAGGGTCTTCAACTCCAAGTATGGTTTATAGACAAATTAAAGAAAATGCCAACCACTATTGGAAGGCGTTGAATGGTCAGTGAAATTAATTTACATACATTATAATGTGTCCTCATACCACTGATTTAGACATTCACTAGACAATGGTGAAACTGAGGCGGATAGAATATAGAAAGCTTTTCCTAGCTTTCACTGTGCATCGGAGATATCTAGAAGCTTTTAGGAAATATTAGAAAATGTTTTTCCATGATATATGCAAATAACCATTCACGTAGGGAAAAAAATTGTTTTCTAATGAAAAAGACAGAAAATCCCTCTATGCTAGTCATTATCTGTCTCAATTCTTATTCTGAACAAAAAGAAGAAAATTAAACAAGTTACCGATGTTTCTCCCTCCTCTATGCTTTTGAGTGTGTGTGTGCGCATGCGCGCGCGTGTTTGATAAACTTACTAAGATAGGTACAGTTCTCTGATCCTTTTAAAATAGAAGTGTTATATTACTTGAGGGGAGTGTTATTTCAGAGCATCTTGATTCTGACATCTTCTGAATTGGTTTCAAAGGCTACATGTTTTTAAAACAATAAATCAAAATATTGTCCAATACATTGAGTGTAAAAAATAAGGTTACAAACAATATTGTAGTATAATTGTATTTCTATTTTTAAGGATAAATAGGTATTTTTTCTATGAATATAAAGAGATTGTAAGTATACCAAATAACCTAATTACTATGATTTTAAGCATTTTGATCCCTGGTGGTAGGATGGTGGGAGAGATTTATTATCTTCTTTCTGTTTGCCTATATTTTCTAAACTATATAGAAAGAGCATGTTTTATTTTAAAGAAAATAAAGAATTTTTAAACTATAAAATGTGAGAATGTCTCAATCTTCAAATAACTGTGCCAAGGATTTTAAGATCCGTACCTGTATTTGTTATCAACTGTCAGATTCTATCAAATGAAACAACCCATAAGTAGGTTTGAAGACTCTGTTCTCAGGCCAGGCAAGGTGGCTCACGCCTGTAATCCTAGCACTTGGGGAGACTGAGGCAGGAGGATTGCTTGAGGTCAAGAGTTTGAGACCACCCTGAGTAAGAGTGAGACCCTCATCTCTACAAAATAATAGAAAAATTAGCCAGGTGTGGTGGTGCCTGCCTGTAGTCCCAACAACCCAGGAGGCTGAGGTGGGAGGATCACTTGAGCCCAGGAATTTGAGGTTGCGGTGAGCTATGAAGATGACACTGCATTCTAGCCTGGGTGACAGAGTGAGACCCTGTCTCAAAAAAAAATCTATTCTCATAAAATAAGATATTCTCAGGCAGTTGGTTGAGTAAATATTGAAAATAAAATGGGATAAACCAGGAAAAGAGCTGCCTTTTGGTCCAGGTTATATTAAATCCAACCCAGGAGGGTAACAGAAGGAACAGGGAATGTAGACAGGAGAGGGGGAGGGGCCAGCTCCAGGAGAGAAAAGTCTGAAGTGGGCTGGGAGAAGGAATGTCACTGAGAAATGTGTCACAATCTTTAGAATTCTAAAGTTTTTAAAAATAGGACTTGAATCAAATAACTGTGAAAATTATGGTTACAGAATAGAATGTAAATGTTATAAACATTGACACAGTAAAAATAGTAGTTGGGAGGTGGGGAAGGGTGTTCAGAGTGCTAATTTCTTCATCTTCACAGCAAGGAGTCATTCAATACTGTCAAAAATGGAAATGTAGAGTTAGAAAACACACACAAAGATGTCAATTGCTTAATTTTTTCCTAGTCTTTTCTCATAACCTTAAAAAGATCTTTTAAAAACTAATAACTCTTGAGGTGAAGAATCATTTATATAAGTTCAACAATTCCTATAAATCCACTTGTCTCTTTTTCATCTAACTTTCTATAAAACTAAAACAATTCTTTGTACTAAAAGCAACATATTGATCTGATTCCATTTTTTGAAAGTATTACTTTCTATCTACACGTACAGTGTATGCAAATAGAATAACGAACACATAACGCTACTGTCAAAAACTTCTGAGTGGCGGAATTGAGAGCTCAAGAATTTTTGTTCTTTTCTGTGCTTCTGTAAGTTTGCAAAAAATTTCATCCAAAGCAATAAGTATGGATGTACTCATCGATTATGTTCTTTCATTGAAAACTGACTTAACTTAGAGTAACCTATGTAGGAGGAAAGTTTTGAGTAGTGTCATCCTTCTCATAGAAGAGTTATTCTTTTCATTGCAAGGAACTTGAGGCATTGGACCTCAGTTCTTCAGCTAACAACAAAAACAGCTATCCTCTTTCTAAAGATCTCCAAAAGACGAAATCTTTCCATAAATCTCTTGACAAACCATGCCTGCATCTCTAAATTCTGATAGCCAATGACTGTGATTAGACGATGAAAATCTAGGTCTTCAATTGCAAGGAAGCCATTTCCCTCTTCCTTTACACACCTAGGACATTATAAGTTCTCAGAATTTTCTCCTCTACACCAGCAATTCCCTTGAATCATTTTGGCAAGAGCTTTGTTTTCCAAACATCCAACAGTTGAGGTGGCATCAGCCGCTAAATGAATATTGAGCAAGTTCACTTTCTAATTTGTTGACTGAATGAAAACCTGCAGGAGTCTGCAAGAGGAAATCTGGTACGTGCCCGTTACCGCCAAATCGACCCCAATGCACATCAAGGGTTGAAATTCCAAAACAGGAACGGATGTAAGGACATTCTCCGCAAAGTGTTTGAAAACCACCACTTCAGCACTGCTACTTCAATTTGTTAAATGTTTACTATTCCCATGGGAAATCCAGGAAGCAGTCTCTGCCCCTGGTCTCCTGGAATAGGATGGGAAGGAATATTAAGTATGAGTAGAAAAATTCTGTGAGTGGCTTATAGTTGGTAAGTACAAGGGTCTGAGCAATTATTCATTGAATACCATAGAATCACCAGGGTGCAAAGAGCCTGGTTTGGGAGTCACACAATTCTGGGTTCTAATCTCCCCTTGGCCGGTTCTGTGCTCTGTTAGCCAAACTGCTTCACCCTTATGAACGTGGGTGCCCACATTGGTCAAAACAAGCCCTCACTGTGCCTCCCAACTTTAACTTATCAATTCTGATCCATCTAAACCAGGCCAGTAAAGCATAAGAAGACATTTCTGGTAGGGAGGCAGCCTGTGTAGAGAGGACCCTGGAATACCAGGTCCTGCAAGAGACCAAGCCAGCACCACCGCGGCTGAGGGCCACAGCCGAACTCCACGTGCACTCAACGGTCACAAATGCCACAGCAGGAACCCACACGGAATATGAAACGTCCCAAGAAATGAGGAGCCCAGAGGAGACTTGGTTGACGCTAGCACCCAAAGCAAATATTTTCCTGCAGGCTTTATTATTAAAGCAGTCACATCAGAGTTGGAAGTCTGATCTCCGTTCATCTGCAGAGTACTCTGATGTCTCCAGAATACATAATAGAATTCTTTTGCAGCTATAGCTCTGCCCCAGTGCTCTCTATTAGAGGTGCGGTAGGGAGACACATGGGCACAGTCCAAGTCTTGGTGACATCTTGGACCACCGAAGTAGGCTTTTTTTTGTTATTGTTCTTACTTAGTGTAAAAAAAAAATGAAATAATTTCCTAAAGTAGGTATTTGACCACCCTATACCCAGCATACCCACATATTCCTCATCTTTATGCATAACCCATACACACACCTGTGCCCACACTCACATGCACACACATTACCACCTCCACCTTGGCCCTCTTGAAGATGCATATTTACCTCCCCAAAAATGTATGCTTTGGCCGGGCGCAGTGGCTCACGCCTGTAATCCTAGCACTCTGGGAGGCCAAGGCGGGCGGATAGCTCAAGGTCAGGAGTTCAAAACCAGCCTGAGCAAGAGTGAGACCCCATCTCTACTAAAAATAGAAAGAAATTAATTGGCCAACTAAAAATATATAGAAAAAAATTAGCCAGGCATGGTGGAGCACGCCTGTAGTCCCAGCTACTCGGGAGGCTGAGGCAGAAGGATCGCTTGAGCTCAGGAGTTAGAGGTTGCTGTGAGCTAGGCTGATGCCATGACACTCTAGCCTGGGCAACAGAGTGAGACTCTGTCTCAAAAAAAAAAAAAAAAGTATGCTTCATTGGCATATGTAAAGTACTTAGAACAGAAAGTGAACACAATAAGTAACAAATAAATATTAGGGTGTTTTTTTTTTAATTTATGCATCAGATTCCATGGTATATCCCAGAAAAATCAATTTACCTTTCAGGACAACCACTGCTCCCTCATCCACTGTTGTTATCAGGTCAATCTGAGAACACAGAGTGAACATGGAAATATTAGAATAAAACGGTTAACCGACCTAAACAGGGAGATGTGTGTGGGGTAATGATGTGTTAGCCAGTGACAAAGGGCGTCTACATGCACCAGTTCTAATACCAACAAAACTCCGGCACCCGATTCACCAATGTAGATCTGGAATAGGTAGTGAATGAGCTAAACCAGAGGAAACTTTTCAGAAAAAAAAAAAAACAGTCGTAATTCTACACCTATCTTAAATGTATAACTTAGAGGGTTCAAAGTATTCATAGTTCATATTAGATCTGTTTTCAGGACTCCAAAGATAAAATAGCTCCGAGTCAAAGAAGAGGAAGTGAGTATATTAAACTTCGCATCAGCCCCAGGCACTCCTCTTCCCTTATTTATTATTTATTTATACCTGGCCTCATTTTGAAAATGAACTTGCTGCTCAGTGGAAAAACATACACAGAACCAGTCAATCTTATGTCCCCCAAGGTGCCCATGAGTAAACTATGTCCCTGCCTCTGATCCTTCAAGCTGACTTAGAAGCACACTGCAGATCCTCACAGCAGACAGTGAGCGAGACAGACCTGGCAGTCTCTGACTTTTTGCTCCAATATCTTCTTTAAATTCTTCGATTTGCAAGATGCAAGGGACTCCCTTTACTCCCAGGATTTGGTGTTTGTCCCTGAACTCCACCAGGCTTAAATCCTGACTTTGCTTTCTCCTTCCAGTTCTCAGCATCTTGTGATTCTTCAGCTAGAAAATTCCACCCAACCTTGACAGAGCCTTTGTCTTGTGTCCCTTTGGTGCCAATGGTAGTAGCCCAAAGAAGAGAATATTGAACCAAAACTTGATATGCTGGCGTCAAAAAGAAATAATTATAGGCTCAGCTGGACTCACGTCCAAAATTCAGCCTCTGCCAGTCTTGGACTTTGGCCCTGGCCCAGGCTTTAGTTTCTTTTTCTCAAAAATGGGGATTATATCTGCTCTGCCCACACCCATGAGTTTGTGTTGATCAAATATAATAAGATGATGAATGTGAACGTACTTTAAACCCTTACAAGAAAAAAGCAGATATAATTGAATATAATAATCCCAAAACTTTGACTTTATTTTGGTTAATTTTTAATTTGTAACCTTGCATAAGGGAAGAAAAGACTTTTCTGTCAGAAAAAGAAAAACAAACTTGTTCTGCCACTCATTTGCTGTGTGATTTTACACGAGTTCCTCAACCTCTCTGAAGCTCAATTTCCTCATCTGTGGCCTTCATCAGTGCTCCTGTCTTTGAAAGTAACAGAAGCCCTCTTTAGCTTGAGGAAAATGGCTGTGACATAAGGGGACCCCGGGCTATTTTACAGAACCCGTGGACAGGAAGGACAGTCCAGCCTCACAAGCCAAGAGGACCAGGAAACACTAATTCCTCAGGAATCCAGACAACCTGTCACCTCATCTCTTTGCAACCTTGTGAGTTATCGTGTGTGTCTCTTTACAGACTCAATTCTTTTAACATCTTCAAGCATATAGCATAAAATGCCTGTCCTGGGAAAGAATGGCTGAGCCACCGAATTTGGGTAAGTTAAGGAAAATAGTGTCATAGTGAAACATGGCCACCCAGGCCTTCCCCTGTAAGTGAGAAGTGAATTTCAGAGACAAAGGGCACGGGTTCAAGGCCAACCAGAATGTGCTGGTGTGGATGCCGAGCCACACGTTCCACTCCCTCTTCAAAACTGAATGACTCGTTTCCACAGTTTCCGTGGGTATCTCCCACAGACAGCCCTCAGTTGTCATCCCTCGCCAGGAACTGGCCTTGACGAAAGAGAGCCACCTTACTCTGTCCAAGGTTATGCCCTTCCCAGAGGCAGCACACAGCCAATGACGGCCTGCTGCCTGGGACCGTCTCCCACTGTGGCATCAAAGGCCATCCCAGCTCCAGAACCTCCCACAGGATTGCTGAGATCCGTGTGGTGACAACATTGCAGCCCAACCTCTCCCTCTATTCGATCCCCGCGTCCTCCCCTTCCCACACGGGTATTAAACCCACAAACACTCCCAAATCAGTTTCCCACCTGCCAGTCTCCATCTCAGGCCTGCTTCCTGGAGACCCAGCCTGCAACTTGCGTACTCTGCACGCAGAACCCCGACGCTGCACGTGAAAGCCCGACGTGCAATTTTCGGGTGATAATGGCCATCACGTGATGCATTCAATTCAAAGGCGTCTTATGAATATTAGTTTCTTTTCTGCCTCTCGCCTTGTCAGAGGACAATTTCATAGCAAACTTGTCACTAAATCTCCAAGATCAGGGTCCTTTTCTGTGTGACTCTCTGCTTTGAGGCCAGAAATGACAATTAAGCCCAAGATCAGCTTCCTTTCATCAGATGGCAAGAGCCAAGCAGGGCAGCAGCAGCCAGGCCAGAAAAGAGGAGCCAGGAGACTCTGCCTGTCAGCAGCCGTGACCCTGTCCCTCCCTGACACCGTCTGCATTACCCAGCAGGGCACCAGAGCATGGACCTACTGATACCATCACACAGATCTTTCTGGAAGGTTAATCAGCAAGAATGCACAAAATGCCTGTCTGTGCCAGGATCACATATTAGGTGGACAGATGAGGTCTGGAGTTATTAAAACATAATCAGCAAACCCAAACACTGTAAGGAGGGGTACAAGTGTCCAAGATTTGAACAAACCACAAATGAAAGCATTTAGAAAAGGACAACATCCTGTCTTACTGAGGAGTTACGGGAACGTTCCATAGGGAGACACCATGTGGGACTTGAGGAATAGAATGGATGAATGGATTTAGAGCCTTGATAGCCAGAGAAGATAAAGTACCACCTCTGAAGCAGCAGGTTATTCCTACAGAAAGGCACAAGGTCAAGGCCTCCTGGTTGTTCAACTCCACGTGCTGGAAATTTTTGGAACACAACAGAGAATCAGGTTCCTGGAGTTCTGCAATCTAGAACCATATGAGGCCAGATCATTTTCTTTTGACATCTCAGAAAGGAAAGAAATAGAGAAAGTTCTAGGCCTTAGAGAACTCAAAGATCAAAACCAGAGCACACTTGCTCAAAGACTAAACACTCCAGGCAATATGGTGGGCTAGGCACTGAGCAGGGCGCTTTACAGCCAAAGTAGAACAAGATTAATTTTCACAACAACCTGCAAAGTAGCTGCTGAATTAGTCCCACGTACATAAGGGGAAATCAAGGCACAAGAATGTCAAGTACCTTTTCCATGGTCAAAGAGCTAGTTAGTAATGGAGACAGAGCTCAAACCTAAGTGCTCCATCTCCAGGGCCTGTATTTATAACCTCTTCAATTTATAGCATTATTGTTCCAACTTCAAGATGAGGGCAGTGTAATATACGCCTAAAATAAACCCTCTTTTATGTGTTGCCTTGACATCTGGTAAAATCTCTGATGGCCTAAGCACAACTTCCGCTCCCAACTATGCCTCCTTGAATGCAGCCATCTAGCCAAACAACCATCCTTAGTCTGGGAACCCGGCACAGAGTTCCTGCTTATCTCAAGTACTCCGGGAGGCCGAGGTGGGAGGATCATTTGAGGCCAGGAGTTCGAGACCAGCCTGAGCAAGAGTGAGACCCCATCTCTACTAAAAATAGAAAAACTAGCCTGGCGTCTTGGCACATGTCTGTAGTCCCAGCTACTCAGTAGGATGAGGCAGGAGGATCCTTGAGCCCAGGAGTTTGAGGTTGCTGTGAGCTATGATGACATCATGGCACTCTAGTTTGAGCAACAGAGCGGGACTCTGTCTTTAAAAACTTAATTAATTAATTAAAAATAAATAAAAATAAAAGAGTCTCTGCGTGCATGCGTGTGTGTGTCAGTCTGCGCAGAAGCAGCTCCATCAACTCTGTGAAGCTGGGATAAAGAAAAACATTCAAATGAGGCAGGAATGAGTAATTGACGATCATAACTGTGATTATAAGGCATAATTACAATTAGCTGCACAGGAGTGTTAATCATGAAAATAATTACATGTCAGCTTTCCTCCCGAAGAAGAGAGAATATAATTAAGTGGTCCAAAGGGGACAAAGAAAACACATCTCTGGATGATACACGTACGGGGTGTAGAGCTGATGTTTTAAGGGGTAAAACTTTCTCAGCGCTTAAAATGAATCAGCCAGTTTCTTCCACAAAAAATATAGAGAAGTAGGTAATGAAAAATTGGCTTGAGATTTTTCTTTCAAACAAAGCAAACCCAAATTTGAGGTAGGAGGCAGAACAGCATAGTGATTAAAAGCCAGGCAGACCTGAATTCAACTTTATTTTTTCCCATTAGCAGGTTCTGACTGCTTCAAACTTATTTTTTGTTTTGCTAATTGCCAGCTCCATGATATTAGATAAGTTATTCAACTTCTCTGTACGCCTCAGTTTCCTCAGTAGTAACATAGTAATCGTACGTGCCTCTCTCGGTTTTGGGAGAAATAAAGCTTATCAAACACTTATGTCAGTGCTTTCCACATAGCAAGCTCTCAGTAAATGCCCACTATTATTATGTAAAAGGGAACGAAAACAAGGAAAAATAGGAGAGAGAAACATTTCATCACATCTCACTAAATTTTTCAGCTTTGGTGTCCATGTGAATTCAAAGAGAACCAGACTCCTAACTAACATTTCCGTACCTCGGGAGTTTCTCGTCTCTTCCAGAAGAGGTCCTACCTTTGGTTTCCCTGAAGACTTCTGATTTTTAGATGTGGGATTGGGTGTGGGTGTATAGCCTGTGTTCCTTGGGCCTGTGAGTGAAACAGATTAGTCTAGAGACACCTCCCATGTGACTCAGTAGGTTTTTGCCTCCTCGGATGCTGTCTTTGAAGCTGTTCCCCATCCCATCTAGCCATCCATTCACTCATTTATTTTCTTTATTTCTTTTTTTTGCAATAAAAACAGTACACACGTTGCATGCCAACTATGTATGTGACAATGTGTAAGATAAACATACATGTCTTTGTCATACGTTACTCTGATAACCACCCTGTTTATGTTCCAGCTGAGCCCTGAAGCTGAGAGATACTGCATTCTTAAGTAAATACCTTGTAGAAAATCTCAGAAAAAGTGGGATAGATTTCTCGCATCAGTAACCCCAATTTTTCACCGCTTCTTGTATCCATACGCTCTGCCATGCAGTGCCCAACCACTGTAACTCTTCTGGAGTTGCCCATGTGACTTTGTATGAATGGGATATTAGCAAACACGCCACAGGCATGATGCGAGCAGAGGTTTAAAGAGCACTTGCACAATTGGACTTTCTCATACTCTTGATCCTCTGTCGTTGCCATGAGAACACACCCAAGCAGGCCCTCCGGAGGATGAAAGACACAAGAACAACCATCCCAGCCAAGCCCATCCTGGAGCAGGAAATGGCCGTTGACGTCCAGATATGTGAGCACGCTCCCATCAGCAGAACCCTAGTCAATCACCCCAAGAACACATGCAATAAATACACACCTTATATTGTATACTGCAGGGTTTTGTGGTTTTGTGTTACACAGCATTACTGTGACAACAAATAGCTGGTAAGTTTTAAAACAAACGGTTAGATAACTAAGCCCATCACCCTCACAGAGGAAACAGAAGTGGAGCAAGGAGCATGCTCTCTTTGGAAAGAGTTTTACTATATGCCTCACCCCCAAGCCAGGGAAGAAGGATTTTAGTAGACCCACCCAGAGAACTGCAGTTTGGGGAACACAGACAAGAGATGTGCTGGCTAGCTGTTGACAGCTAGGCTGAAGGAAGACAGGCTACAATGACACCCACCCACGAGCCCAGAATTTGTTGGAGCAGAAGATGCATGAGAGTTTCCCATGGTGCAGTTGGGTTGCTCAACCTTGGCACTACTGACATTTTGAAATAGATAATTCTCTGTCGTTGGGGACTGTCATGCGCATCATAGGATGTTTAGCAGCATCCCTGGCCTCTAGATGCCAATTGCACTTCCCAGTTGAGACAACCGAAATGTCTCCAGACATTGCCAAATGTCCCCTGGGAGACAAAATCACCGACAACCACTGTCCTGGAAAGATGGTAGCTGAAGGTGTTGCCAAATTCCCAAGGGCTCTGGGAAAAGTGGCCAGCCAGAACACAGAGGCCTCCGGCTGCAGTAGGGGAGCAGCTAGTGCAAGACCTCTAGCCATGAAGAGGTGGGGGGCCCCCAAAAACCCAACCAGAGGATCATAAGAGAGAGAGATTCCATTTGTTAACATCTGCCAAGCTTAAAGAGCTCGAAGCCAGCTTCCAACAGTGTCTGTTAAGTAACATTCTGTTCTGCTAGTCCCTCCATCTGCCCTCTCCTCTCCAACCTAGGGAGATCAGAAATAACAGCCAGTGGAGCAGGAAATACAGGAGGAGCTGACCACAGTCCCTTCCTTAGCTGCAGGCTTCCCTTGGGTACCTCGCGAGGGCCGGAGGAGGTGGGAGGAGTCTTTACTGTGGGTTAGAATTGGCTTATTCTGGGTTACAATCCAGGCTGCATTTATAATTTAAAGTAATGGTTGGATTTCATACTACATAAAAGTGACCAGAAAATTCAAGGGAATGCCTCAATTTTTTTCTAGTGGCTGGAAAACTAGATGCAGTGAATAAATAGGCTTAAAGGGCAGTAGGTTTTAAAAAAAAAATGTTGCTTTATGGTTAATTCTGGTTACCCTCCATAGTTCAAAGGACCAGATGCATATGCTTCCTTGAGCAATCCCTTGTCACCACAAGATCGTGCCCTAGACTCCAATCCTGGGAAGTCCCATTATTTCTTACACCTAGAATTCTCTTCTCCCTTGTAATATAACCCCTCCACCCCACGGCCTCCACACATGCACAACAGCACCAAGCAACACAACCAAGACCAATAACAAAGGCTACTCATAGCAAAGCTGAACACCAGCTCTTTGCTTGAGTCCTGCAGGCCCCTGGGAATGCTGAACAGTGATCTGGGGTTGAACCTGATCACGGTTGTTAAGACCGCCCTTTGGCCGTGGTGTGCTCCAAGCCTGTCCTGTGGTCAGTGGCTTTATTTGAATCCCTCCCCTGCCGTGTTCCTTGCAGCGAGGTCAACCAGCAAGGCCACAAGTCATCAGTCAGCCAGACAGGCTCCCCCGCCCCCACCTCAGGCTCCCAGGGGGTGAGTGCCATGAATTACAGAAGCGTCCTCCTCTGGGAGCCAAGGTGACAAGGTCCCGTAATTTATCTCATATGAAATGAGCTGGATTATTTGAATAGGCTGAAGGAGAGCAGACCATTAATTCTCAGAGATAGCTTTTGGCTCTTAAGGGTTTCATTCTGTGCCCACACAACTGACATCCCGCCTCTGTCTCCTTTCCCGGACACTAATGGCATATCAAGGACTCAATTCGCAGTCCCCTGATGGCTTGATGCTAAAACAAGGCATCAGGCCACTCTCTTTACAGGGAGAAGGAAAGAGCCACCTGGCTTTTTAGTGTTTTGTGTTTGACCCCCAAGCTCTTTTCATACCACTAATCCTAGCTGACTTCTACCCTCTTTCAAAAGATCATTTCATCTGATACCAAAAGCACAATCCATAAAAGGAAAAATTGATAAATTGAGCCTCGTTAAGATAAAAAGCATTTACTCTGGGGGAAAAAAACTGTGAAAGGGATGACAAAACAAGCTGCAGCGTGGAACAAAATATTTGCAAATGACATATTCAACAAGGGCCTCTTATCAAGAATATACCAAGAACTCTCGAAACTCAACAATTAAAAAAATATAATCCAGTTATAAAATGGGTAAAATGCATGAAGAGACATTTCACAGAAGAGAATCTACAGATGACAAATGAGCACATGAAAACACATTCAACATCATTAGCCATCAAGGAAATGCAAATTAAAACCACAACAATCTATCGCTACATACCTATTAAAATGGCTAAAGTAAGAAATAAGGAAAACACATTGCTGGCAAAGATGCAGAGAAACATCACTCGTCTATTTCTAGTGGGAATGTAAAATGGTAAAGCCACTCTGGAAAACAGTTTGGCAGTTTCTTGTACAACTAAATATGTACTTACTATATGACACAACATTGTACCTGGACATTTATACCAGGGAAATGAAAACATAGGGCCATACACACACACACACACACACACACACACACACACACACAAATCCTATACATAAATGTTCATAAAAGCTTTATTTGTAATAACCAGAAACTGGAAATAACAAAAATGTCTTTTAACAAGTGAATGGTTAAACAAACAGTGGTAGATCCACCCCCATGGAATATTACATAGCACTAAAAAGGAATGAACTATTGATAACACCCCTGTGGCCTTCTGATTTCAAGATTGTTCTTTTTTAAGGGCTAAAAGAGGCAAGTAAAGCTTCATCTTTCTCTGCTGCACCCCTTTTAATGAAAGGACTTGTCCTCCAAAATTTAGATGTAGTCAAAAGACCTCACTTAAGGACCTAGAAGGCCACAGTTTCCCCACCTCTTTGAGTTTGGCCATATAGGAGTAGCATAAGGGAGCCCTGTGATAATGGAACCATTCCATGTCTTGATTGTGCCGGTGGTGGTTACACAAATCCACATATGTGATAAACACACAAATGAGTGCATGTAAAAGTAGTGACATTTGAATGATCTCTGAGAGTTGTATCTATGTCAACTTCCTGGTTTTGACTTGCACTATAGTTGTGCAAGATATTACCATTAGGGAAAAACAAGAAACAAGTATTCCCTGCATGTTTTTCTTTCTTTCTTTTCTTTCTTTCTTTCTTTCTTTCTTTTTTGCAACCTCTTGTGAATCTATGATTTATAAACAGTTTGTTTTAATCCTAAATTTTTTTTTCTTTTTGAGACAGAGTCTCACTCTGTTGCCCAGGCTAGAGTGCTGTGGTGTCAGCCTAGCTCACAGCAACCTCAAACTCCTGGGCTCAAGCGATCCTCCTACCTCAGCCTCCCAAGTAGCTGGGACTACAGGCATGCTCCAC
>CAUYRT010015454.1:0-20836 GCA_963574885.1 Lepilemur ruficaudatus | reverse complement strand
TTTCTTTTTTTTAGACAGAGTCTCACTCTGTTGCCTGGGCTAGAGTGCCATGGTGTCAGCCTAGCTCACAGCAACCTCAAATTCCTGGGCTCAAGCGATCCTCCTGCCTCAGCCTCCCAAGTAGCTGGGACTACAGGCATGTGCCACCATGCCCAGCTAATTTTTTCTATATATTTTTAGTTGTCCAACTAATTTCTTTCTTTTTTTGGTAGAGACGGGGTCTCGCTCTTGCTCAGGCTGTTCTTGAACTCCTGAGCTCAAACTATCCTCCTGCCTCGGCCTCCCAGAGTGCTAGGATTACAGGCGTGAGCCACCACCCCCGGCCTCTAATTGTATTTTCATCTCAAGTGCCCTCAGTCAATGAAAGTTACCCAGTCCTAAACTGACAGATTCCTATCCTGGTCTAAAGCCATATTCAGAAATGCCCAATTTATCCTTCTGCCTCTAAGGCTGACTGACCATACCAATTTAGGAACATATTGTCAACTCTAGGTTAGGGTCTTCACTCTATAAAAAGGACTGTTGTTATACTAGCTTCATATTTGACATGGTTATTTTACCTTTTAGCGTCCAAACTTAAGAAATCATAAAGGAATGGGTGAATGTTTCAGAAAGTATTTGAGAGAGTTTCAAAAAAATAGAAAAAGGGAGTTGTATAGCTTCCAACTCAAGTGGCTTGGAAGAGATCAGCTGATAAAAATCAAACCAGGCTTGAAGTGGAAAGGGAAAATACTCTAGACAATAGTAAGTGTTAAGACTGTAAAGGCTGCTGGCTCACATACCTCCTGAGTGAGCTAAAAATAAATACATTTCCCCAAGGGGTGGCTGGGATCTGCAGCATTCCATGGAATTAAGAGTTCTGGTTTGGTGCTTTTGGTTCACAGAATCCCTAGCAGCAATCCACAGGAGGCCCAGCAGATTGGAGAGGTGCCTCTTTGATTCCTTCCCAAAGCTAAAGATTGGAATAGTGAAAATCTGCAACTATTCCTCCCCCTCTAAACCCATAGTCTGGCACAAGAATATTTTAAACCTTCCTCTGAGATGGGCAGCAAAATTCTCTGACTGGTCCTCTAGATCCTTCCCAAGTACAATAACAGAGAAAGCATGATGAGTGAGCATATTATCCTCCCAGCAGTCCCTGAGTTCTACCAACTTCTCCAAAAGGAAGGAAGAAGCCAGGCCTCAGCACTGTACCTCTCTCTGGAGGCAGGAGGCAGTAGGCAGGAGTGGAATGGAAATGCTGGAAAATCTTGATTTTATGCAAATTATAATTATTACACGTATATTTATGATTTAAACACTATGAAGTTGTGGGAAATCCCTTGAAATGCACTTCTAGGTACACACCTCCAATCCTATTCCTGGCAGCAGGAGTGGCCCTATTGGGCCGTAAGTCCATGACAGGGAAACTAAACTCATCCCCTGTTCTTGATAAGTGAGGAGATGTCCCTGAACATAACCCAAATTCAAAATGAAAGTTAGAAACAAGTTGATACTGATTATGAATGGGTATGTTCCCGAGGGTGGGGGAAAATCTGTCAGTGTAAAAATAAATCAAATAAAAGGGATAGGAAGAGTAGGATCTCTGAGATAAAAGAAAAGGAATAAGGAAGTAATATAAATAAAGGAGGCATAAATGGTAATTGGTTTTGTAACAAGAAGAAATGGAATCTACATAATGATGGGAGTTAGGTTGGATATGAGTGGTGACTTCCACTCCCAACCAGTACTCTCCAGTTACTTCACATCAGCGTTATCCAGAGAATGGAAGCTCATTACAGTCAACGTGAACAATATATGGCTGAAGAATATCCCCATGGTTATCAGAAGAAGCTTTGGGACACAGAGTTGATCCAAAAGACTGTAGTTACCCTAGAAAAAAGTTTCTTCAACCTCCACACTATTAATGTTTTGAGGTGTATAATCCTTGGTTATGGGGGGCTGTTGTGTGCATTGTAGGATGTTTAGCAGAAGACCTGGCCTCCACCCACTAGATGCCAGTAACATTCTCATTACCTTTTCCTGCCCCCCACCAGTGGTAACCAGAGATGTCTTCAGACAGTTCCAAATGTCTCCTGGGGACAAAATCACCCCAGGTTGAGAACTACTGCCCTAGATCTCTAGGTCTGTGTCAGCTGCCAGGCTAGGGGCTCCCAGCTCAGCAGCGTGTTCCTAGGGCTCCCAGCTACTCCAAGGAGGTTTCGGTCAGACCTGGTTCAGGCCAGTTCGTTCCCTGCCAAGAGCTCTTGGAATGACTAGACTCTCTAAACCTTTATAACTGAGCTGAGGACAGCTTGGCTTTTCCACCCAGGGGGGCCCTTGCCACTGACCCTGCACACTAGCTAAATTTGCAGGCAGTTTCCAGTGCTACCTTTTGGTGATCAGTCTGTTCAATTCCTTAAAGATCTTCCCATCAGGATTATAAGAACACTGGGAGATTCCCTTTTCTTTAAAAGGAAGATATCATTTTATCTGGAAAAGCCTAGAAGCTCAATTTATAGCAGGGGAACTGCCTATCCCTAGGGTTACAGGATAATCTCTCTTCTAGCCCCTCCCACTCCAATCAGATTCAGTATACCATTCATTCATTATGGAAGGCTTAAAATCAACCCACCCTTCACTCTTCCCTTATCCCTCCAGACTGAAGAAAAATTTATAGAAATTGAGCTCACTCACAGAGAGTACCAGATCCCGCTTGCGCCTGGAATTCTTCTGCCCGCTTCCTCTGGTCCTGCATGGGGAAGCAGTAAACGCTAGAGAGTGTCTCAGCTCACCAGTGCTGCCTGGGCCTGACTCTTCCAAGGCACTGTCCAATGCAGCAGCAACATTGAGCATGTCCTCGGGGCGGGGTAGCGGCAGCTTGGTTCCATTTTCTGGCCCTGTCTCTGAGGTTGCCCGCTGGATAGCCAGTTGTGTGGCTGGCGAAAGCTGCTTGGCATAAGCAGGGACCAGCACTCGCTGTACTGCACCCTCAGAGGCCACATAGTCATCCACCAGCTAAGAGTATAAAAAAGAATAGCTTGTTAGCCAGTCGGGTGTAGGGGACCTGGTCAACCATCATCCTCTGGCCACGAACAAGGAACAGAGAGTAGAAAGTAGGGGAGAATCTAGCACAGTCTCTAATGGTCAACGGCTTGTTTCTCTGGGACTCCTATGGGAGTGTTGGGCAAGTATTTCTTGTGTGTACAGGGCCTCTCACGTTGGGTCATTACCACAGGGCTGCTCACAAGGACAAGGCATGTTTCTGACGCTGTATTTGTGAGTTGTCATTTATGATTTGGTCTTGGGTATAAGAAATGCAGCTAGGCAAGTTTTGTTTAAAAGGGATGAGGGAAGGAAGTGATGACAAGAAAGGGAAACCAAAAAAAAAAAAAAAAAAGGGAAACCAAGCAAGAGAAGGAACAAGAAAATAAAACAGTAACAACAACAAAGAGGTGAAATAAAAGAAAAATGAGAGCAAAGGAGGGAGATATAAAGTCAGAAATCCCTAGAGGGGCTGGCACCGATAGCTCCCCTCACCTACCCTCCAGCCCAGGGCCAGTCTATGTCCTCACCTTCATCCTGCCCCTGCCTGTGTCCTCACTCAAGGACACACAGGGCAGGGAAAGGAAGGAGGGAGCAAGGGAGAGGGAGGAAGAAAGGAGGGGGGGACCTCTGCAGCCAAGAAAACAAAACAGTGAAAGTGGGAAAAAAAAAAAACCCACACACACACAGAAAGAAGCGGGGGAGGAGGCTGAGATTTATAGACCTGTGAGCTGCTTTCTGCGCTGTGAAATCTAATTCCATCCTGTTGGCTTGGAAGCCTTCCCTGCCTCAAAGAACCCACAGCTCAGGGCGATGGTACCCTCCTGCCTCCCACCTCCCAGGTCCTCCTCAGTTAGGCCCGAACCTCTGAGAATCCTGACCTGGCCCAGCCAGGGCTGAGCAGCAGTGGCCATACCCACACGGGGTGTCTTCCGGAGAACAGTGGCCAGTTGCTGTGTTACACTGGATGGGGAGAGGGGAGTTTATGTATTCATTTCTCAGATCCAGCAGATGGGCTGGGAGTTTCATCCCTCCCATCTACCCTGTGTGTTCTGCTCCTTTAGTCTTTATTGGGTGTCTATGCCTTGTCATGGGGGGAGGAGAGAGGACGGAGGGAGAGTAGGGTGGAGGAGATTGACAGACCTCCTGCCGGCTCTCAAGTGGCACCACATCTGTTAGTTTCCCACCTCTCTGGTCTCTATAGTTGCTCTATCTCCCTTTCAGACTTCCATGTGTGCCAGTCTGCAGTTCTTACTCCACTCAGCCAGGATTTTCCTGCTCATATGGCCCTTGAGCAGTATAGAAACTGAAATAGCACAATGTACTTCTACGTCTTTTCCTGCTCACAAAATACGCTCACTTGCTTCTTTCTTTTCTTCCTTCTCTCCCTATATGTTATTCTCTTACTAGTAACTCTTAATTGTCCAGTTCTTTTTCACATTTTATTTCCTTTTCTCTACCTCCCTCCCACCTTACCTCATAGTCTCTCTCCCATGTAAATTCTCTTCTTTTCACATAGACTCACCTTTCTCCCACACTCCTTTTCTCCCACTTTTTCTCCTTCCTCAACCCGTCATTTCTACTTGGCTCCTTCCTTCCCTATACCTGTCTTTACCTTTGTCCTCGCACTTTTCACTCCTGTCCCTCCACCTCTGCCTCTCGTCACTCTCATTCCCATCTCTCTTTGTACTGAACCCCTCTTGGCAAGCAGAGGGCCCAATAAAATATGAATGAGCCGTCTGTGCACGGCAGGCACTCTCGCCAGGAGAGGCAGAGCCCATGGAGCAGCCGAGACAGCTGCGGAGGAGAAGGTGCCATGCGAGCCATTGAGAGGGAGGGAAGGGCACCTGCACACCACACACACGCCAAAAAAATGACCTTCTGCCAAAGAGCCTCAGGGATCAGGAAGAAAATAGGGGTGCTGAAAATAGGGGTGCTGGGTCCTCCAAAAGCAAAGGAAACTTGGTACTGTTTCGTTTTACCACAAGGAAAGATTTAAAGATAGCGGGAAAAATAGATAAGAGAAAGCAAAAAAAAAGAGCGAAAGGCCAGGAAAAGTGCTCGGGAGCAACAGCCCTCTGCCATACTCACGGGATTGAGCAGCGGGGCCCCCTCGCTGGCTGCCAGCGCGCATCCTGGAAGCCGCATGTCTCTCTGGGTGGCTGGGAAGCCCAGGGGCCCAGGCCCCACGGCCGAGGCTGCTCCCAGCTGCCGCAGCTCCTCGATCACCACCTGCACGCCGCTGCCCACGCTGTCACACTCCTCTTCCACGGCAGACAGAGCCTTGCAGGCTTCCCCGGGACTCTCCTTGAGAGGCCCAGGCTCCTCGGGTGGGGAACTATGTGCTCGGCTTTCCCGGTCTTCGTCAGGGGTGGACACTTTCCCTTGCCTTAGCTCACCCACTTCCTCCTGGAGACGTTTTAACAACTCATTGTTGGCCCTGGCAAGCCCCAGAGCGGCTTCAGCCAGACCCACTGCCTTATCCACCCGCTGGTAGATAATATGCAGGAGCTGCTCTGAGCTCTGCACGGCCAGGCCGTGTCCAGTCACTGTGATGGGGGTGCTGGGAGGAGGATTCCCACCCTGAGAGCCTGCGCTGCCCCCACCAGTCTCACTCTTACAGCCACAACAGCAGCATCTGGCCTCGCTGCCACTGGGAGGGGAGAAGAGAATGGTGGCACTGAAGGACATGGCTGATGGGCCAGTAACAACTGTGCTCACTCTGCTGGGCTGCTCCAAAAGGACTTCCAGTCAGCCGGACTTCACAAGCTCGGTGGGAAGCACTGGCCTCTTTGGATTCACTGTCCTTTCTCAACAAGGGTGGCCAGAGGAGCCCGGGCACCAGGCCGTGGGTTCTGTGAAAGAGGAGTAGGCAAGCCCTGAAGGCACACACAGTCCATGGCTTCCTGTCCTCGGCCTGCGGAGGGGAGAGATGCCTTCTTCTATTTGCAGATCCTGCACTCCCCTAGCACAACACACTGGGCGATGCCTACAAAGGCCGTCCTGATGAACACAGTTTCAGAGGGTAGGGGGCATTCTTCCTTGTGCCCCAGCACAGAACCCCCCACTACTGCAATCTAAGGAGCAGAGAGGGTACTCAAAGGACCCACCAGCATCTGGAAAAATTAGAAGATTAAGGAAGAAAATGTAGATCTCTCTCCCTCCTCCTCCTCCTCCACCTCACTATCTTTACTGTAATAACAGCATTGCATTTCACTGCTTTGACATCGTTCTTTAAGGAGTTCGGAACACTTCATGTACGTTACCTCATCTCATCTACACAACAGCACTAGAAAATCCACATTACCCCAGGTCTCGAGAAGAGACAGTGCAGAGGAGTTATATGTCTTTTTCAAGGTCAGAGGAAGACAGCAGAATCCAGTTATTGCTACTTTCAATCTAGTGTTGCATTATTCTTTAACTGATACCACTTTTTGTTGACATAAACAATCATGATTCTACCCTCTCTATAATTTTCATACAGATGCATTCAGGGTAAGACTCCTGAATAACGAATACATGGATCACTGCAGCCCTCAGCATGTCACCAGCCTCTCACTATCACATCATTAATGCTTTGGGGATGAGGGTAGGGAAATGAAATGAACAGTGGGATCAGGGAATTGAAGTGGGGTAACCCAGGGCTGTGCAGCCCCCTTGCTCTCCATTGTATACCGGGGCCTGCACTAGCTGCACTGAGTCCTCCAGCCAGTTGCCTGGAGAAATACCTCTGAGGCCCCTCCTCTCCACTTCTTATGGCCCTGGAGGGAGGAGCAGAAGCTCAACAGGAATGTCTGACAGTCAGGCTGCCACTTTGCCCACATGACCAGCCTCATAAAAGGAGAAACCAGAATGTCAGTAATAAGCCAAACTGCCTCTCCTTTGAATGACTGTAGTTAAGCAACTGAACTACTCCTGGAGAAGAAAAAGGGGAGGGTTTGATTTGTACCACTGAAAACACTCCAAGGAACTTAATAAATATTGTCATTTTCTAAGTGATACTTAATTATAGAAAAAGAATCCTTCTGCTTGAAGCTCCATGAGTGACAAAACCTTAAGTATGGCCGGTTGCGGTAGCTCACACCTGTAATCCTAGCACTCTGGGAGGCCGAGGCGGGTGGATCACTCAAGGTCAGGAGTTCGAAACCAGCCTGAGCAAGAGCGAGACCCTGTCTCTACTAAAAATAGAAAGAACTTAATTGGCCAACTAAAAATATATAGAAAAAATTAGCCGGGCATGGTGGTGCATGCCTGTAGTCCCGGCTACTCGGGAGGCTGAGGCAGAAGGATTGCCTGAGCCCAGGAGTTTGAGGTTGCTGTGAGCTAGGCTGACGCCACAGCACTCTATCCCAGGCAACAAAGTGAGACTCTGTCTCAAAAAAAACCAAAAAACAAAAAAAACCTTAAGTATGTTTATAAATTCCTCCAGAGATACATTTCTCTTTTACCCTGTGAATTATTTCAGAATATCACAATTAAAAGGAGAGGAGGAGGTTATGAGAATTTTCTATATATTGAAGGCTGGATTTTTTTTTTTTTTGAATTGGCAATCTCATTTCAGAAACAGGCCATATCAATGCCTCTGAGATACTAAAACATAAATCTGACAATGCATTTTAATTACATTTGGTTATTAAAGACTAGTCTTTAATTTGCTGTTTCTACCCTTTATATTGAAGAAATGGCTTTTCTGTGCCTGATTATTCACTTTTTGCGGGAACTTAAATCCATTTACAGCTTCCCTGTCATTAGAGTCACTGGAAGGCATAGCTAAACCTGAAACTAAAGGTTAAACCAAATTAAAACTAAAGGTTAAAGGAAAGCATGAGCAATTCTGTGCCAATTTAGAGATGAATCATTTATGTATTATTTTCCTTCCTAAATAAAGGCCTACACTGTTCCTATAAGGTTTGTTTGTGGGTATTTGTGTGTGTGTGTGTGTGTGTGTGTGTTTTAACCACCATCATGCAAGGAGTTTAATCATAACATAGATAATGCTGTGAGAAAAAGAAAGTTATGCTTTGGTGATAGTACATGATGGTATACAAATGCTTGCCAATTGGATTTAGTATTTGTAAAGTCAGAAATTAAGATGCATCACATTGGGATACCAGGTTCTCTCATCCCTTTCTGGTACCAAACTGACATTTGCTATGCTCAGTTCTCTTGCCTTACATGCTTACTCTTTCTTGCAAGAGGCCCTCACCCCTTTCAGGGTTGTGCCTGCCTCAAGCCCTTCCCCTTCCCCTTCCATGGGCTTTCCTTGGTCATCTTTCCAAAACAGCACTGCCCTGTAGCTAAAAGAAAAAAAAAAGTTCTCATTTGGCTGTACCACTTATGAGCTGTGTGAACCTGAGAAAATTATTTCACTTTTTGGACTCCCAGTTTTCTCATCACTGCCTAGTTTGAGTGTTTTTGTGAAGATAACACATAATATATGTAAGGCACCTATGATATGCTGGCATATGGCCAGCACTCGACACATAGCAGCTGGATGATATTATGATTATTCTCGTAACCTTTTGTGCTCCATTCCCAGACACCCATCCTGATTCCCTAATCTTGAGTAAAATGCAGTGGCTTCAAATAGAATTTGGGGAAATTTGCCCCTAAATTTAATATCAAATTTCTAAGTAACAATAAATTCAACTCTACAAGGATGTATTTATAGGTATAAAACCTTCTGTGATGCAAATTAGAAAGGTAACACAGAGCATTTACGATGTATTTACTATCATGACCTGGCCTTAGACTATGGATAATATTAATACATAACTGATAGTTTTTAATGCTAAATGTATTTTCCTATTGTGAGTTCAATCTGTTGCTCAATTTCTTTTCTGCTTTTCTACTTCGTATATTACCATACTATATCCATTTCAGAATGTCACATTCAGGGCAACAAATAGATGTTTTCTTGAATGGACCTATCTATAGAAACCCACAGTACACTGTGGCAAAATGGGCATTCAAATCACTCTTTTTTGATTTCCATGGACTCTATTGCTGACTTAATTTCCCTGCCCCCTGCTATAGTCTGCCACCTAAACTCTAAGACATGGAAGAATTAGGATTGGCAGATAATAAAGGAGCATTTTACATTATATTTACTAACCAGATAACAACTTAAATGCTGGGTAAGTGACTAAAAACACAACAAAACACTAATTTCATTAGCTGAATATATCCCCAGTAGAGAAGGTGAGCAAGTGGAGGATAAAAAAGAGGCATTTTTAGTTTCTAAAAATTCTCCATATGTAAGGCCATGCTAAAGGATGATTCACTAAAATGGACTGCCACCTACTAAATACTCAAATGAAGGGAAGACAAACCCCCTGCACACAAGGAGCTTAAAGCATATTTGAAAACAGGAATGTTTAAAGAACATGGAATGTTTTAAACATGGACTATCTAAAGAACAAAGCAAAATACAAGTCCTAAAAATATAGTATAGACTGAAAAATTCCTGAGGAGTTAGCTCAAAATAATGGAAAGATCAAAAGAATGAAATCATGCTGAGAAGTTCTTATAGAAGAAAAGCCTCCAGTTCATCTTTGAGCAATGTATACGATGAACTGGTAGGGTGGTAAGACATTCTAGAGAGGAAAAAACAAACATTATAGGATTTAACATCGTGCATGTGAGAGGTCAGAGCAAAGGGGCTTATACAAAAAGGTGAGAAGAGTTGACAGAGGACTCTGAAACCAAGTTAGAGAAACTCTTAGAGCAGGAATCAGCAATTTTTCTCTGTAAAGGATCAGACAGTAAATAATTTAGGCTTCGTAGGCCATGTGGTTTCTGTCACAACTATTGAACTCTGCATTGTTGCATGAAAGCAGCCATGGATAATATATAAACAAATAAGCATGGCTGTGATCCAATAAAACGTTATTTATGGACACTGAAATGTCACAAAAACATGATATATATTATTTATCTGAGAAATGTAAAAGCCATTCATAGCTGGTAAGCCATACAGAACAGGTGGCAAGCTGGATTTATAACCCATGGACTGTAGTTTGTCAACTCTTCTCTTACATACCTGCAGTGGAACAGTTAAGAGATTAGGAGACTGTTTAAGTGACCCAGAAGTAAGTTGATGACAACAAGGGTTGTGATATGAAGATTCAGAATCCTGAAGGAAGAACAGGTACTTCTTTACCTAGTAAATATGGGGGATAGAGATATTGGTTAAAGATGACTGTAAGATTATAAACCTGAGGGTCACCACCCACACAATGATAAAAATGAGGTAGTTTAGAGGAGGTACCAGTATGTAAGAGAAGAACCGTATTTATTTAACTTGTTAAATTTCAACTGATGGCAGTATGTTTAAGTGGAAAGTCCTGAAAACAACTGACTGGGACTGAAAAACAAAAACAAAAGGAAGGTCAGAGATGGAATGCAGATTTGGAATCTTTAGCAAGAGGATGGTAGTTGAAACTGAGAGAGTGAATGAGCTCTCCAAAGGGCAAGTGTTAAGTATGAAATGCAAAGGCCAAGGATAGCACTTCAAGCCAATCTAAGAAAGAGCCTTCATTAAAAGAGAAAGTTGAGAAAGAATGGTCAGTGAGGTGGGAGAAAAACCAGTGTATGGAAGCCAAAGCAGAGAAAAATGTCAAGAAAGTGGACCTAATCAACTGTGACAAGTGCAGCAGAGTGGTTAAAAAAGATGAAAATTAAGGAAATAAATTTTATTTGTCTATGATGGTTATTCGTGATGACCAGAGAGACTTTTTTTTTTTTTTTTGGTAATGAAGGTAATATTATGCAGTAAATGAAAGAAGAATTGGGTGGAAACAAAATGGAAGCAAGACATGAAGTCAAGTTTTCTTGAGTTTAACTATGAAAGGAAGAAGCAAACAGTAAAGAAGTCAGAAGGGGCTTTAAGCATTAAAGTATTTCAAGACATAGAAAGCTTCAGTATATTTAAAAAACAGAAGGAAAAAGGCCTGTAAGAAAATAATGAATGAAGACATTAGGAAAGGATATAAGTTTTCTTCCAGTAAGGAGCCCCCCAAAGTAAGAAAGGAGGGCAAGCTCTTCCCCTTGTCTTCAGAGAAGAAAAAGATGAATGCAGGAGGACAAAGATTTATTGCGGTGGAGAGAGGAAAGTAAGTTGTACACTACACAGACACTCTTTTTACTTTGGAGACAGATTTTTCTCAGTATGAATAATTCAAAATGTTAATAGAACTTTATTATAGACACTACTGTATTATCTGTTGTTACAACCTGTTAAGTTCTTCTCCTCTAACACTCCAAACCTGACATAATGACTCTTGCTTTTTTCTATCACTGGCTTAAGGCTCTCCAGCCCACTCAACCCTGCCAACATTATTAACATATCCAACTTTATTCTGATGTCTTTATTTTACTTCTCAAAATGCAAAACTATTTAATTCAATAATCCATGGAATTTTTGGCAAAGCAATGGTTAACACTAGTAATATCTATATCATTGTTAAATTATTATTATTAATACTGTCAATTTCTGCAATTTCAGATTGTTAGATAATTTATTTGAAAACCAAGAGTTCATATTTTTGCTCAAGGAAGAGAAAAGATGAATAAACTAAGACTGACCACCATAGAATAATATGTATGCCTTTTGCAAAATGCTGTCAACTTTTGGAATTGGATAATAAGAAAAAGATCTTCAATCTTATGATGAATTGCCAACACAACACGACAGTAGATGTCAAATTTAGGTTTGCATAAAAATATTAACATATGTTTGGGGTTCATTTCAGTATTGATCTAATTTAAATACTTGTGAAACGGGCCTGGAAAATGTACTTTTCAATCATTTTGATATTTTTTCATAAATATTTAGATAAAAAGAAAAAGAAAATTCATCTGCTTTAGACAGACAGTTCAGGGTGAGACTGTCCATAATTTTAACTATCCCTTTCCTCCCAAGTCACATGTATTTTTATTAGGACTAAATATATCATTCTCTTGGCAGTTCCCTTGCTTATGTTCTCCCCATTCTGAGTTTGAATTTTCTGCTTGACTGAATTCACCTCCAAACTATGAAAAATAAAAGTTTTCCCACTATTTAATAGATATGTATGATTTGGTATCACTCAGATGATATATGTTTTTATAATGGGCCCTAGACTCATTCAGGGTCATACTAGCAATGGACTTCCTTAAATGTGATTACTGAAAGCATGGCAATTCATATCATAATCTTCATTTTAAGAAATAAATAAGGAAAATGGACACTTAAAGCTCCTGCTGTGTTGTTCAGCCCTACTCCTCCACTTCAAGGAGCAAAATGGCTCACCTGTCAAAAGGTCCTCTCAAAATCCATTTCTATCAGAAATGAACTCCTTATCACTCAAGGGCAGGTAAGCAAATACCATAAAACACTATTTTCCCACACCTCATCTTTAGTGGTACAAAAGAGACTGTAGACCCAGAGACCAGAATGGGGTCTTAAACAAAAGTATTCCATGGAATCCAAAAATTCCAAGTATACTTATATAGTAGAACGAGAGTTTTTAACCCAGCATAGCACAGTGCTTTTTATTCGCATTTGCTAAAGTGCAAGTTGTTAAGATTAAAATTTGCAGTTTCAGGTTTTCATATAAACTAGCCCAACGTAAAGGACTCTAACTGCATTTCTGGAGAAACTGAAAAGTGAAAAACCATCTCCTAGCACTCTCTCTGGCCAGCGAGCCCTCGGTAAATGTTAGTTGATTAAATATTAGTCAAAGACGACAAGGTGGACACCAGGGACAACAGAATCATTTCCGATGAGACAGTGTGATTCAGCTACAGGCAGAGATCGCAGCGACGCAGACAGCACAGAGATCGGCCACTGCTCTCGAGGCCGCAGGGGACAGAGCGACACGCAACTGTGCCCAACCACAGAGTGTCTTGGAGGAAAAGGGGTCCCGGGGAAAGGGGCAATTCAAGGAGGGCGGTCGAGAGTAGAAGGGCCCGAGATGCAGTCAGGGATCTCGCTGGGTCACCGCAGGTAGACTATATGGCCACGAAAGCTCTGAGGACTTGGGCTGAGGGCGGCGCTCGCCGCGGCAACTGGCGCAGGGGTCGCGCCTTAGCAGCCTACGAGTGTTCCACCGCGTGTGCCCCGCGTTACCGCGCCGGCTGACTCAGCGAAGCTGAGGCGGGCGCGCGGGAGACCGTGTACTCAGCCAGAGCGCGCACGCGGGGAGGTCCCGCCCCGCTCGCCCTCTGGCTCCGGGTGATTGGTGTTTGGAAGGGGCGAGGGGAGCAGAACCAGGAACACTATTGGCCGCAATTCACAGTCACTCAAGGTGCCAGGGAAGGGAGGGGCCTCTTCAGGGAGGGACACGACTACGAGGCTTTTTCAAGGCCGGCAGACGCCATCTTTAGCTTGTTTTTTTTGTTTACTTGCTTTTGTGCTCTCCTGTTCACAAAGCGGTATGTACACGATAATAAGTACAGTGGCCACAAATCGGCTTTATACGTTTGGTGGTGGCCGGCTTTTAGTTCCTGCTAGCCTTGATTACAAATCTTTCAGATATCACTTGCAAAGTCGCAGTTCCTCTTAGTTCAAAGAAGTTTTCATCTCTAGGGGCCCTGAGGATTCCCAGGCAAAATCAACTGAGCTTAGTTTTACTTAGCTTTGGTAAAAAGGCCAAGCCAACGATATATTCGTGCAAGGAGTTCTCTTTCTTACAAAGAAAAAGCAGAGGACAGTGGATATGTGCCTAGGTACCTACATGTTGAAATCAAACAGCCTAGGAAGTCAGGGGCACAGGCTGTGTACTGCTCTAGGAGAGCTCTCCCTTTTCTGAGAAGCTATAAAGTGAAGTAAAAAGTATATGTGATGACCTGCAATGATGCGGAAGAGTTAGGGTACAACTCCATTAAAAATTCCTCTCATCACTGCTATGACAATCACAAAGGTCACTAGACTAGATTTCAAAAAATGCAGGTCTGAACTTGCAGAATGATCCACCCTCGAGCCAGTATTTATTAAGCACTGATCTGACTTGCATTGTTAGGGAATAAAAATACATTTAATTCAGGTAAGAAACCAGAGAGCCCCCACAGGGTAACTTTCTTCATTATGAATTTCAAGAACTTACACAATTTTATTGCAGTTGTTACTTAGGAGTCTTAAATACTGCTTTAAATAAAGTAACACACTAGCTGAGAAATGGAAATGTATTATCATGATACAGCGGTTTTGTTGTAATGAAATTTGAACTCTATAGATCTTTTTTTTTTTTTTTACCTCCTAGTTGCTATTACACTGTGACATTCTAGTTTCTCCCTCATCACCCCGCAAAATTTCCTGTGCTTTCACTCCAATCTGCAAATGCAGATTTGGAGACGGGTATTTTCCATAACTCCTAGAGGAGACAGTGTCTCTGTAACAGAATTAAGGGAGAATAGGGCTCCTCTAACTGGAGGCTCTGCTGCGAGCTTCTTGTCCTCTAATTCATATACTTTTCTCTTTGTGACTCTTAGACACAGGGAGAAGGTTTTCATTCCCAGAATGCAACAAGATAGCCAAAGTGCACTTGTTATCCCTCCTATTATTTGCCTCTGCCTCCTCTTGGTCCCCCACCCACCACCGTGAATAGTTTTTGAGAATTGGACTTTACTGGATTTTTTTTCTTGATACTTTGCCAGCTGTGAAGCTTTTCAAACAAATCCCAACCAATAAACGACCATTTTGTCAAAAAGCCAAGAGAGAACTTGCCTTCTGAACACATCAACCAAACCACACAAGGCCAAAATATACACATCTGTACACTTAAGAACGTGAGACAATAAAAAGCAAAACCACTTAGGCAAAACAGTCACTAAAGAAGGCTTTGAACCACAGATTCAATAAATTGCGTACTTTCATTTGCCACATGGAATATATATGCCTTGGCAGTTATTTAATTACTCACTAATATGATGCTTTAGAAGAGGAGCAGAAAAATTAAGTAAATGCACACAGAAAGTGCCCAAGTATGCTAAGCATAGGAGTTCTTCTAAGCTCTACTTTGCACACGAAATCCTGTTTTCATCACATTTAGGAAGATGACAAAAAAAATTCACATCCAAGGGGCTACTTTGCACACATAAAACCAAAGGTAATCACTTTTGAAAATAAAATCTGATATGGCACATATACACATACTGTACATATACACAAAGAATAACCCCCAAGACAAATCTTTACGAAATTATTTGTTTCAAGAAATACACACACATACACACACATAGAAATGTCCTGATGAAAATGTGTATGCAAGACACACTGTAAGAAGGGTTTCCCCCCCGACTCCCTAGGGAAATGAGTGTCTCCATTATAATATCCCAATATTTTTAACCTATTGGCCTTGGACAATTGCCACATCCCAGCCACTTGGTTTTGGTTCTGGGGGAGGGTGTGTAAAACGCGCATGCCAACGGCTTTGTGAGGAGAGCCTCAAATCTCTCTCTGCTTCCATCGATGTTGCCTGTGGCAGAAATTTACATTATCCCTTCAGCCCGCTTAAAAAAAGAAATCTATACTTCCCAAGAGGCTAATTTTTTAAATCCCTCAACCACAAAAATTTACCAGTTCTTAAAATGTGATAACAAAAAGAAAACAAAAATCTCTATAAATTTAGCTGGAAACGGTAGTACACGGCCACCCTGCGTCTCAACTTCTTGGTATATTTGAAACCTTGACTAGGAAAAAGAAAGAGGAAGAGAGACAGAAAAAGAAATGGGGAAAGAGCAAATTCCCCTTAGCAACAGTTTCCTCACCCCAGCACTGCCACAGATCTCTATTTTTAAAAATGTTGAAAACACACACAAGATTAAGAGGGGAAAAAAATGGAAAAAGGATACCCGAAGGTCGTATGGCTCTTTGTATTCGTGTGTGTGCAAAAAGGAGGACTCGCGGAGCCCGAGCCGGCAAGCCCCGCCCCTCCCCCGACGCCCGCCCGGATTGGCCGCCCACGGCCGCGGGGCGCCCCGCCCGCGAGCACACGCGCCGCGCCCGAGGCGCCGGCCCCGGGGGGCCCCTGAGGGCCGCCCGACCCCCGACCCCGCCCAGACCCGGCAGCCACACTCAGACCGGTCCCCTTTCCCATCTTTCCCCTTCCTTTCACTTTCTCACGCTTTCCCATCTTTTTTTCCTCAGTGAAACAAGGCCCAGTCACCAGCATAACAATCCAGTGAGTGAGCACCTGACACTTTGCTAAATTTGGTTAACTAGTCGGTAACATCCTAGACTGGAATTAAACATCAGGAATTTGGTGCGTCGGACCCAACTCCTGGTTCCCAGGTGCAATGTCTCTGTTGCTTAACACCCCCACCTTTAAATGAACTTTCACGTAAGTATGTGACATCTCTCAGGTGAAAGACAAAGTAGTCTTACACTTTGGGGATTGTTTTTGCACAGCCTGAGCTCCCCACTTTCTCTACTTGGCTAATACCACATTGTCAAGAAACTAAAATGGCTCTTTGTTTCCTGCATGAAGACCGGTGGCTTATACCCGGATTTTAAGCCTCCTGAAATCTGGTCCCATGCCACTTACTTGTTCTTAGTTCCCACTACCCTCACTTTATTACTCCTTTGCTGAAGTGGTCTTGTTTGCCTAAATAATGCCAATACCTTCCTCTCTGACTAGTCAATTTTTATCCATTCTTCTTCAGCTATTTCGGTCAACACAGACCACTTTCTTCCTTCTCTCTGCTCTTATCGGCATGAACTTCAGACTTACTCAGATTAGCAGCACTTAACTCTACCTTGATTGTTTCACGTATTTGAGTAATTTCACTCCAGCAAACTGTTTGAGATTAGAGATGATATCGTAAAAAAAAATTTTTTTTTTTTTTTTTTTGGAAGATAGGGTCTCACTCTGTTGCCTGGGCAAGAGTGCAGTGGCATCATCATAGCTCACTGCAACCTCAAACTCCTGGGCTCAAGCAATCCTCCTGCCTCAGCCTCCTGAGTAGCTGGGTTTACAGGCATGCACCACCATGCCCAGCTAATTTTTGAATTTTTTGTAGAGACCAGGTCTTCCAGTGTTGCCCAGGCTGCTCTCGAACTCCTGGGCTTGAGGGATCCTCCTGCCTCAGCCTCCCAACGTGCTGGGGTTATAGCTGTGAGCCACCATGCCCAGCCTCTTAAAACTTTTTTCCATCCAGGAATTGTTTGATTCTTGCTGCAGCAGAAGGCCTAATTGTGAATATTTAGTAAGCACTGGAAAAAATTGTTTATGATTAAGTGAGCGAATTGATTTTCTAGCTAAGACACAGATTTTGAAACTTATATCCCACAACAAAATTTGCCCTCTATAGTAAGTAACAGTTTCTGAGCACTTGCTGTGCAGGAGCTATTCTGAACACTTTACATGTATTAATTTATGTACTATTATTATCCCCATTTTAGAGACAGGATTAAGGCACACAGTGGCATAATAATTTGACTAAGGTTATACAGCTAGTAGAGACAGCCCTGGGATCTGAACCCACAAAATCCAACTCCACAGTCCAGGCTCATAACCAATATGCCTCTCTGGCTTTACAGCACAGTATAAAAAAAAATTGTATCTGATTTGATCCTCACAACATAGCACAACACAAATGGCCTGAACCTGAATGCTTCTAGCCTCCAAGATATCGTTGTTAATGAAACCATACACAAAGGTGGGAGAACTGTTCTAAATTAAAGAACAATATAGAGACATGACAACTATATGCAAATTTCATGGGTTTGAAAAAAAAAAAGCTATCCTGGTCATTACCAGGATAATTGGGGAAAATTGAATATGGCTTGGATATTAGATAATTTGATTGTAGCATAATTAAGTAGGCAGATTAGTGGCATCCCTATTTCACAAGAAACTGAGATTCAGAGAGTGCTTACTGCAAGGTCACATAGCTAACAGGTAATAGATTGAACCTCCAAGCCAGTTGTTTTATCCAGCTGCCTGAGACACACACACACACACACACACACACACACATTTTGGCACTGGCCATCTGTCAGGTCTCATCCATACACTATTGGTTCTCAAAGTCCAAAATGTTCTTGATAGGATCTAGTTCTCAGCAGAAAGGCCCATTGCCTTACCTGTTGTTTTCACCCTAGCAGGCACCCTACCTTATGTGTCAATGTAGGCAATGGTTTTGCCTTTTACCTGAAAATGAAGGGCTAGTGTTTATGTTACTAAGGGTTATAGACTTTCTGTGTTTCTTCCTTTTTAAAAAATTTGGAGTCAGGTTCTCACTATGTTGCACAGGCTGGCCTCAAGGGATCCTCCCACCTCAGCCTCCCAAGTAGCTGGGACTGTGGGTCCCACCATGCCCTGCTTGTGTTTCTTTTCATGTGTTTTCCATATAATTTTTTTTTTTTTGAGACAGGGTCTCACTTTATCGCTCAGGCTAGAATGCAGTGGTGTCATCATTGCTTACTACAACTTCGAACTCCTGGACTCAGACAATCGTGCCTCAGCCTCCTGAGTAGCTGGGACTACAGGCGTGTGCCACCATACCTGGCTAATTTATAAATTTTTTTAGAGATGGGGATCTCGCTGTTGCACTGGCTGGTCTCTAACTTCTGGCCTCAAACAGTCCTCCCGCCTCAGCTTGCCGGAGTGCTAGGATTATAGACTTAGGCCACCGTGCACCTGGCCTGGCCCTCCATTTAAACTTTAACACAAACCAGTCATGAGATCACTAGGAAAATATTAACTTTTGATGGGACTATACTAGGACATTTCATATTCCCAAATATACAGGTGATATGTTTCAAAAACCTTAGGATGAAGGGAAAACAGAAATATTAATAATTATTATAATCAACAGTCATTCAGGGCTTACTTGGTGCCAGACACTCTGTATTTCATTTAATCAATTCTATGAGGTAAGTACTATTATACTCCCTCTTTTAATGATGAGGAAACTGAGACTCAGAGAGGGGCTGGAAACTTACCTCAAGGTCTGTGAGTTCATTAACTCAATGGTGGTCAGTAGTGGAGTCAGAGCTTGACCAGGTGTGCTGGCTGCAGAACCTGTGCTCCTGACTATTCATTAGTCTCTGCCTGAATTGAAATCCACTCTGCCTTGCTCTTACCCTCTTTGCTCTCTTGTTCTGAGTCCGTGAAAGACAAGCTGTCTTCACTCTGATGATCAATGGAATGTTCATAACCCGCATACAAAGTCTCCTGGGATATATTTTTATGAGTCTGTTTCTACAAAGGTCAGAGTTAAGTTGGAAAAGCCTTTTTTTTAAGTTTCCTTTTTTCCCTATGGTCATAGGGGAATCTTTGAGTAGAAAGTTTGAGTAATGCACTTTTGTGCTATTAGGTAATGAGAATAGAGAGAAAATGCACCTTTTTCAACTAAAAAATTATAATTTTCAACTCTAAAACATTTGAGACTTCAAATGTTAGACTTTACAGATGACTTGTGGATTGAGAAAAAGCTGCTTATTTGGCTTTGAATCAAGCAGATCTTTTAAGCTGTTTCTGTTCAGTGAGATCCCAAAGGGGCCTCCCATACAGTGAAATGTAACTTCTCCTGGAATGAGGCCACGAAGCTGTTTCTGACAGTCATTCATTAACACACCGGAGAGCATTTTAGAAGAGGACTGGAAGGAAATCCTACAGCCAGTTGAGAATATGTCCTAAGACAACTGTCCCCAACCTTTTTGGCCCCAGGGACTGGTTTCATGGAAAACAATGTTTCTGTGGATGGGTGTGTGTGTGTGTGTGTGTGTGTGTGTGTGTGTGTATCTGTGTGTGCGTGCGAGTGTAGCAGGAGGCTGAGCTCAGGCGGTGATGCAAGTGATGGGGTGCAGCTGTAAATACTGCTGAAGCCTCCCTGGCCTGCCAGTCACCTCCTGCTGTGCTAACAGATACTGGTTCATGGCCCTGGGGTTGGGGACAGCAGTCCTAAGAGACACTGGAGAGGAATGTGTGAGATAGCTGAGATTCAGAGATGAGAGAGGTTACAGAAAGGTAGAAAATAATGTAAAGGAAGAAACAGAAAAGGAAGACAGGCAGCAGAAAATAGCACTCAAAGAAGAGTAGAAAAGGGGTTTGTGTTGTAGCAGGAGCAAGGGTAGATTAGATTTTCAAGGGAAAAAGTTCTGAATTTGATTGATTACTAAATGCAAAAGAAATGGTATAAACAGCTGTAAAATCTTTCTTAAAGATTAGTAAAAAATAATAAATGTCTTGCTTTAAAATACTACTTTGAAGGCTGGGCACGGTGGCTCACGCCTATAATCCTAGCACTCTGGGAGGCCGAGGCGGGTGGATCACTCAAGGTCAGGAGTTCGAAACCAGCCTGAGCAAGAGCGAGACCCCGTCTCTACTATAAATAGAAAGAAATTAATTGGACAACTAAAAAAATATATATATATAGAAAAAATTAGCCGGGCATGGTGGCGCATGCCTGTAGTCCCAGCTACTTGGGAGGCTGAGGCAGAAGGATTGCCTGAGCCCAGGAGTTTGAGGTTGCTGTGAGCTAGGCTGATGCCACGGCACTCTACAGCCCGGGCAACAGAGTGAGACTCTGTCTCAAAAAACAAAAAAAAAAAACAGGAGTTCAAAACTAGCCTGAGCAAGAGCGAGACCCCTTGTCTCTACTAAAAATAAAAAGAAATTAATTGGACAACTAAAAATATATAGAAAAAATTAGCTGGGCATGGTGGCGCATGCCTGTAGTCCTGGCTACTCGGGAGGCTGAGGCAGGAGGATTGCTTGAGCCCAGGAGTTTGAGGTTGCTGTGAGCTAGGCTGACGCCATGGCACTCTAGCCTGGGCAACAGAGTGAGACTCTGTCTCAAAAAAGACTTGATTTGACTAACTGTA
>CAUYRT010015452.1:0-14974 GCA_963574885.1 Lepilemur ruficaudatus | reverse complement strand
ATGTAAAACTACTCAAAAGCTAAAGATCAAAGGCGAGATACCACAATGGCTCAAGAGAGAAAACAAAGCAACAAAGTTCAACCCAACAGAACGAACAGAAATCTGCCCCACCTATCAATTCTCTCAATAAATGTGAATGGCTTGAACCCCCCAATCAAGAGACATAGGCTAGCCGAATGGATAAAAAAAAATACAAGCCAAGTATCTGTTGTCTTCAGGAAACACATCTAACCTGCAAGGATGCATTTAGACTAAAGGTTAATGCTGGCCTCATAGATTGAATTAGAAGATAGGCCCTCTGCTTCTATCTCCTGGAAGAATTTGTAGAGATTTGGTATTATTTTTTTTCCTTTAAAGAGTAGTAGAATTCATCATTGAACTTATTTTGGCCCATTGCTTTCTGTTTTAGAATGTTATTAATTATTGACTTAGATTTTTAAACAAATATAGGCTTATTAAGATTATCTACTTCTTTTTATGTGAGTTTATACAGATCATGTCTTTCAAGGCATTAGTCCATTTCATCTAGGTTATCAAATTTGCAGGCATAGAGTTGTTCATAGTATCCCTTTATTATACTGTCCATGGGATCTATAATGATAGTCCCTCTAATTTCTGATATTAGTAATTGATATCTTATCTTTGTATTAGTCTTGCTAGAGGCTTATCAATTTTATAGACCCCTTCAAAGAATTAGCTTTGTGTTTCATTGTTTTTCTTTATGTATTTTCTGTTATCAATTTTATTGAATTCTGCACAATTTTTATTACTTATTTTCTTCTGCTCTCTTTGGATTTAATTTTGTCTTTTTTGCCTCACTTCCTAAGCTGAAATTTTAGATTTTTGTTATTTTAGATCTTCCTTTTTTTGTTATTATATGGATTCAATGCTATAAATTTCCCTCTGAACACTTTAAAAAAATAATAAAATAAAATAAACACTGCCAAAAAAAAAAAAAAAGTTATAGACTCTATTTCTGTTTCTTTTCTTACTAGACTGACTAGGACTGGAAGAACAATGACAAAAAATAATGATATTGGGCACTTGTTTCTAATTTTAACAAAAATGTCTTCAAATTTTCAGTGCTAAAAATTAAGCTATAGTTAAATCCTAGTGGTCAGCAGAGAATATGAAGCATGGCAAATGATCAATATACATTTCTTGCATAAATAGGACAATAAAAATAATGATGTTATCCACCTACTTTTTACAAGACAGCTTTGGCCCAATATATTTGCATATTACATCTAGTAATGCTGCTTATTAAGAGTTAGAAAAATTATACAACCTTAAGTTGAAAAAATCACTATGTCATAAATCTAATAAATTACATGAAAAATAAGTAAGAAAGGAAGTATTGCCCTGAGATCACAAAAGGGCAAAACAAATGGGTCTCAGAGACTCATAGGAGCAGTGAGAGCATGCAATTAGTATGACTATCATGGGAATCAAAATCCCCTAAAATACGTGAAAATAAGGCACCTGGCTCAACATGCATGTGAAGCTAGGAACGAATCAAATTCTCTCTTGTCTAGGAAGCAATATAGTCCATATGAAATATATATCCTAAGCATGTAAATATTTTCATAAAATACGACAAGTACAGAGAGCTAACATGAGTCTCCAGTTATAGTATGAAATGACTGTGGAACATATTTTAACATGGAGGAAAAATTAACTTTAGGTGCTTTACCAAACACTTCAACATACCTCACAAAAGAGATTGTAAAATAAATGATAAAAGGTCAATTTGATTAAATATGCAGCTTCAAAAGGTGATGATGAAGTCAAAGCACTACAGAAAAATATTTATTTTGGACACATTACTGACCTTTCCGAGGCTTTGTTTTCGCTTCCATAAGACAGAGATAACACGTACTTATATGATGGTTGTGAATATTAAATAAAGTAATGGGAATGAAACAAAGAAATCAGCACATAGTAGACACATAATAAATGACAGGTATTATTTATATTATCCTCCACATTATGTGCCAAATGTAAAAAATGCAGAAAGCAGAATCTGTGCTAGGATCCTTCTAATAATTATGTCTACAGACTGGACAGGACAGGCAAAAATATAATACAAAAAACAATGGCAGTTTTAAGGAAATAAAATTGTGGGTTAGCTATATCTCTTTTTTAAAATCACATTTATTTGTGCAATAAATACGGTATTTGAAATGACTTCCACAGATTACAAAAATAAACTTGATCAAAATTGCTATTCTTTTTTACATTTTATTTTACTTTGTCCTTTTCCCCAATGAACAAGAAAGTAGCATATACTTCTTTTAACATCCCTGTCCCTTCCCCAGTGAATATCAAACAAAATCCCAGAAGTGAAAATGTCCAGCATTTCACAGGCACCTGTGTAGCTAGTGAGTATTCCACACTGACACGACTAACTAAATATCCTAGGATCTTGAAGGGCAAAATTCAAATGTGACTCAAACATAAGAATATCCTTTTCCCTTTTGTCTCTCAAAGCGCTGTTTCCCTCCTCATTGAATTAGGTGACTTTAGCCCTTGTTGTAAGTCAATTTGTCAAATAGCTGCAGCCTCCTTATCAGACACAGAGCTGGTGTCCTTGAAAAAATGTACTAAGTCACCTATTCTCAGTTGAAGACAGTTTTAACCTTAAATTTCTCTGTGGCTGCTAAAAGTGAACACAAATATCTTAAATTAAGGTACCTCTCTTGAAAATGATTCTACATATATTGACAGTAGCTTCCTTTGTCTTCAGATATTTACAAATATGAAATAGGTATTAATGCATATAAAATCACTTTATAAATGGAAAATAATTACAAACAGAGGATTATTACTGGTAATCGTGATATTAATCACCATGTTCTTATCTTCCATGAGAGTTGGCAAGCTGTTAGCTTGCTTCTAAGAGACTCATATGAAGATACTTGATTTAAAGTTGCAAAGTAACTGCAATTCTTTTCATGAACACAATAAAGTCATACTGAAATGTCTTTGAATGCAGGGCTTCAAAATAGAAAATAAACAAACAAACCAGCTTCAACAGATATACAGAAATATAAAAAGGTAAGAGTTGATCTCTACCAATACTAGACTGTTAAGCCACTCCTTTTATAAGGTTTCAGGTGGCCAATACTGCCTGTTGTGTCCACTGGATCTAATCAATATGTCTAGGGAAGGGAATTTTGAGATGACCAAAACTCGCCTGACTAGCAACATTCCCTGCTGAACTAAGGAGTTCTTAGACCAGTGGCTAGCCTATAGTAAGTACTCAAAAAGTAGCATTATTACTGTTAATTATCACTACTAATTATAGTATTATTACTATTGGACAAGAAAATATAAATAGAACATTAATTATGATTGTTTCCATTCCTGGGTATTTATAGATTTTATTAAATAGAAGATACAAAATTACGGAAATACCACTACAGTTTAAACATCAGAAAGTAAGGTGCTATTTCCTGGCAGATTTTCCCATTTCTATAGAACTAAAAAACAGCTATAGATATTGAGAGAATTTCATAAATACTTAACCTTGCGGCTTATAAACGGCTTATAATAAAGGCAAAATATGTTTTGGAGACAGTCTGAAGGTTCAAACAACCATCCTTAACCCATGCTCGGGTGAGAATTATGTACCATGTAGGAAGGGTGTTCTGATAAGGAATAAAGAAATGAGAGCATGAGCTCTTTCCTGTTTTTTGGTTTAGGTCTGGTGATGAACTAAAACTTTTAGCCTCTGCTTCTGTCCTAAGGTATAGTAGGACAGTGAGTGCCTGTTTATAAATTGCCTGAGAATAAAGGGTTCTCAATTGCCATAAGAAGTCTCTCCCAGGGTACTGCAGACGCATCTTTGGGATGGGGGACACCCAACGAAAGAACAGGAATGTAGGTTCCCAAGGGGTTTCTATACATCTGTGGGCACATAAACATATATAAACATACAGAAGAGGCCAACAAGTGCAATTCTGAGCCATTCTTTACAGCATCCTACTTATTTTATTATACTTTAAAACACAGAAATTACATAATAAAACATGCCAAAATCATTCTTTGTAAGTGCTGTTGTCACTTTCATACACAATATATTTTCACATGGCCTGAATATAATATTTTATGAAACACTTATAAGATAAAACATATGACAGGGAGAATACTTTGTGTTAAAATAAGAAAAGCAAAGATTTTGCCTTACAAATTTTTTCTCTAGAATAATCAATCATGCCATAGGAGCCCCTATAAATATATGCATGTTTACTTTAAAGAGCTGCTGCTATTGGAGCTGACTTTTTAAGGCCAGACTTTGTTTTTTAGTCAAACTTGATAAAGTATTAGTTGAAATAGAGCTGGAAATTTTTTCATTATAATGTATCATGCAGATTCAGATTTGAATTTTGGCCCTGTCACTTAATAGCTGTATGATCATGTAAAAATGCCTCTGTGAGCCTCAGTGCTTTCATATGTAAAAATAAGGTAATAATATGTAACCTATCAGTTAACTTTGAGAATGTAGTATAACATAACAGAATGTATTACATAAGGTATAACAAAACATAACATATAATGCAGACATACACGCCTTTATAGGTGTCTAACACTGAGTTAACACTGAGCCACTATGGTAGCTACTAGTATTGATAGTTCATTATTATATATATTCTGCCACATTTTAGCATTGCTTTATTGTACAAATTTCTTAACCACTCTGAGCCTATTTCCTCATGTGATAGAGCGACAATATCACCTTTGTCAGAGGGATATGACATAGGGATATTATGACGTTTAAATGAAATGTTATATGTACAAAAGCTATGTTCAGACCATGGAAGGCCCTCAAAAACATTAACAGTACATGTAGCGTCTTCTCAGCTTAAGGGAAAACAGATTTTTGTTGTAGCTTTCAGAGTTTTTATTTTGACTTTGATTTTTCATTCCAGTTAGAAGTTATCCAGAGAAACTTCCGGATAGCAGAAGAAAATGGCAAACAACGAGTTATGTATCTACCTATATATTCTTCAAAAACAAAATAGAAAAACAGGAACAAATAAAATTACACAAGATCCATGTACTCAGCACAACTGTAGGCTGAGAAACTCCCAACTTCAATACCACAAGTAAAAAAGAAAAAAACCCACTAAATCCAAGAGAATAATCTTCTATATTCCATGTTAATGTTTCACATATTCAAAAAAGGATAAACAATTGAAATAAACAAGAATGAAGCAAATCATACAAATAGAAAAAAATGAACCTAACTGTACTATAAGTGAATAAGATAATTACACCGAAGGTGGTGTGTGTGGGGAAGGGAGGGGAGGGGACGGAAGACTCAAGTAACCTTGGAAAAAACGCATTTTTCAGTATTATTACTCTAAGGCTAAAGACAGAAAGAATTCTACAAAAATATTATATTCTAGCTAATAATTCCAAAATTACTTTATGTGTACTCTAGGATTGAGTAAATATGTAAATATATTATGGATGAGACTCCAGTTTCTCATTCACAGAGAAGGGAGTTTAGAAATAAGGAAAGGGGTAGGGCTTGAATGAACTCTGTGGCATTGGATTGAAATTAGAAGTTTCAATATGAACTTATGATCTTTAACGTGCATACAGATGAATACAGAAACAGATGTAGATATGTGTATACTCATATACATATTTTCCAGTTCTGTCTCCTTAAGAGAATCCAGAAGCTATAATACCGCACTATCAATGAGCACACCCAGCCCCCAAGTGTTGGCTTCTAATTCTTCAATAAAATGAGCCAAGACTCTTTGAAATCAATGACTGAATCTAGGGCTGAGTGCTGAGTAGAAAAAGTATAAGAGGATTCACAAATTTTGTGTGGTTGCCAGAAAGTAAAGTAGTCTAGAAATGATGGGTATACATCAAAAGGAAAAAACTTGAAGGGAACCCCCAATGGCCAAATTTGAAATAATCTGAGCAAAAGAATGACTAATGAAAGTAATGGATTACAACCATAGAACAAAATGAGAATCCTTGAGCTCATACTGATATAAACAAACAACTGAATAAATAAATATATGGTGGTGGGGGAAAACAAATGATAGAAAAAACACCATTTGGCAAACACTGCAGAAATAATTATCTCAGGCAATAATCATCAATTCATGCAAACATTAGAGATGAAAGTATGATGAGTATCAGAATAGTTACACAATCTCAAGATATCTCCCCAGAAGATAGCTACTAATTTCAAAGGGGAAAATGATATTTTTACAAAAAAATATGATGATACCACCTCAATCAAGTGATCAAAGTTAACATTACCAGTAATGGAACAAATCAACACGACATACCTCCTGATATAAGGCACGAAGAAGAACACAATATTGCTTTTGCGGTATTCTTACCGAAAATGCAAAACTTGAATATGTGGCAAAGTCAAACCGAAGGAACATTTTACAAAATAATTTGGCCAATACTTTTTTAAAATGTCAAGATCACAAAAGACAACAACAACAACAACAACAACAACAACAAACAAGACCTAGGAACTGCTGCAGACAGAGGAGACTAAAGAGACATGACAATTAGATACAACATGTGACCTGGATTAGATGTGGATTATGGACCAGAAAAGGACATTAGTGGGACAACTAACAATATCTGAATTAGGTGTAAATTAGGTAACAGTAACAGTATTGTATCAATGGTAGTTTTCATTATCTGAAATATTAATACTTGGTGAATCTGAGTAAAAAGTAGACAGAATTCTTTGTGCAATTTATGCAACTGTTTGGCAAATCTGAAATTACTTGAGCTCTCTTCTCTACCCTCTTTTATATTCACTGCTATTACCAAGTTCAGGGCCAAGTTCCGGTGACAAGACCACCACCTTTGTCCTCTGGTAACTCTTCAGCCAGAGCCCTTCAAGTCCGTCATTTATGCAGAGGTCAGAGGGATCTTCCCCAAACACAAATCTGATCATGTCACTCCCCTGGCAATACCCTTCCACGTTGCCTTAGCACCATCAAGGTAAACCCTGAGCACAGCACTTGAGGTGCCCATGATCTGGCTTCCTTCCTCCCACTTCATCTCTTGCTGGCTCTTGTCTTCACACCATTCACCAGCTGTGCTGACCTTGGTTCAGGTATCACCTCCTCAGAGCAATCTTTCCTCACTGCCTCCAGGCAGAAAAGCCACATGCCCTCCCTGACCCCCATGCACTGTGCAGCACCTAAATACTTTAGGGTATTTAATTCTTTGTTAGTAGTTCTATGTTCTCTGCCAGTGTAGAAGCCCTACACCAATGAGATCCACTTACCTGCACTGGAATTAGAGCTTTACATGGATTATCACATTTAATCCTTATGACAGTTGCATATTATTTCCATTTTACAGACAAGGAAACTGAGGTTGTGAGAGATTTACTAACTTTTGCAAGCTCACAGAGCTAATGACTGGTGAAATTAGGATTTGAATCCAGTCTATGTGGCTGAAGAGCCCAAACACTTCACTACCAATTACCTTGCCTATTTTTCTTTCCCTAGAGTATAGTGTAGTGTATGGCACATAATGTATGCTTGATGGATATTTCACATATTGCTTTGTTCAAATAATAATATTAGGCACAGCATTTTTCCATATTTTAATTAAGCAGCAGTTAACATACACCCTACGATGTATCAAGACAGTGACAAAGGCTTAAAGATGGAGCAAGGCTTTCTGTTCTCTTTCAAACTCCTGATACCTCATGTCTAATCAAATTCAATCCACATAAAGTCACAGTGGGAAGAGAAAAGGCCATACTTTATGTAATCTAGTGCTACTCAAATATATTTCCCTGGCACATGGGAAGAAGTGTACTATGGGGCCAAGAACACAGGCTTTAGGGTCAGGCAGAACTGGGTTTGAGTACCATGTGTGACCTTAAGCTGGTCATAAGACCTCAGCTAAAACAGAGAAGATGGTAACTACCTTGCAAGAGAGTTTTAAAGATTAACATACATATAGGACACATTCCAAGGTCCTCTCTTCTTCTCCCAATGATGCCAGTGGTGAGAGAGCAAATCTTTAAGAGAAAGCACCCATTATTCATAAAGAGAGACTCCCAACATCTCTAAATACTTGCAGGAGTAATTAATATGGATGCTCTCTCAATTTTAATCATCTTGGGGATAAAAGGCACATGGAATTCTTTTCCAACATTTCAGATCTCTTCCTCGTATCTGGACAAATATGCTTTTGACTTGTTTGCTTCCATATGAGAAGCAACTGGCTGGTCAGAAATCACTGTCAGCAAAGTATGGCAAACTAATATAAAACAGCAGCAATCTAAAAGCACCAGGCCACTCTGTAAGAAAATCTTCCCATTATTCCAAGCAAATCGTTTTGCTTGCATATCAAGAGGAAGCAGAACAGTCTAATCCCTCATCATTAATGGCAGAAACATCAGATTGAAAGTCAGGAGTCCTGGCCCTGCCATTTTAAGGGTGACCTTGGACAAGTTTTTAAGATTTAATATTCATTTATTCAACAAATATTTACTGAGTGTCTCTGAGAACCTTGTTTTCATGGAATTTATATCCTAACAGAAGAAGAAAGATGTCACATAATAAATAGACAAGCATAGGGATAGGTAGGAAGAAGTTAGCAGATAGCGGGAAGCGATCTGTAGAGAATTAAGACAGCAATAAAAGATTGTGACTGAGTGGTTAATTTGGGCTGTGTAGTTATTTTAGAAAAGGTGGAATTTAAGCTAAAATTTGAGGAAGTAATTTCTCCTTTCTGAACATCTATATCCTTTCCTATAAAACATGACTACTGAAGTGGGACACTTTTGAAAGTCTCTTCTAGTGCTAGGAATCTGTGATTCCACAGCTATTGGGGACACAGTATACATATGCAGGCACACATATTTTTAACATCAAATATTATCCTACATTTGGTTAAGCACATCATGTCATTAGCTTTGAAGACATTTAAGGTAACAGTAAATTATTTGTAAGGAACTAAATGTACCTTTGCATACTGGACTTTTGTCACTGTTTTCTGAGCACCATCTGTGCATATTTTGTTAATGTTTTGGCAAATATACTCAAATTGGTTTCTGAAGAGAAGGGTTAATATGTCCTTTCACATTCTAAAGTAGGCAAAATCCATGCATTTATAAGATTAGAAGCTGTCTTAAACCAATTCTTTTGGTGATCACTCATGACCACAAACTCAGACATACTGAAATTTTAAAAGGTGAAACTCTGAGCCACATGTTCTCTTTTACATAAAAATAGAAAAATTTTGAGATGATGAGGTAGGAGATTTTTTAAGGAAACATCAGTATTTTTACCATATTTTTCATGCACCAGTTAACTAGAAAATTACAAAAGCTGAAAAAGTCAGATAAACTGCACCAAGGGGATTAACACGGTGCAGTCATCGTCTCCCCCTCCCCTTCCCGTCTGCCTCGTCCTCCCTGCCACCCCAAGCTGGGGCACATTTCTGCGGTGGGAATGAAAGCCTCTCACACTGTTGAGAAGTGAGGGCCTCTGCATTTTTAATTCTATTAACTAATCATTAGAAAACTAGAAATTGCTGTCTCTCTGAGAAGCAGTGAGGTAGCAGGCACCGCAGACTTCGTGTTTAATTTTGCAGGAGCTGGCTGGTTTCCCAGCAACACATTGATTTGTGGGGCCACTACTTTGGGCACCTCGAGGATAATTAAATATTAAGTCCCTCTTTGATGTATGCAAAGTCTGCCTAAGAGGATTACCAGCCACAGTGAAGGTAGCAGTCCCACATTTTGTGGCAATTGAACATTGCAATATCATTATCTATTCTTATCCTAACTCTGTAAGGACCCGTCTCTATCCTTCATGTTACCTAAAGTGCCTCTGCGAATGAAGAAGGGGATAGGAAGGCAGTGAAGAAAGTGAGAGCCCATCCAGTCAACGCTTCAGGATCTCCTGGGCGTCTGGGATATGGAGGCAAAGAAGACAGCTTCATGTGCGTGGAGGAAATGACAGATGAGGTGAGCACACTGTCCTCGAGCTGCTCCAGTTCAAGGCTCCATTTTACACACGAAGTAGCCAAGGGACACAGTGTAAGAATCTTCCCCAGGATTATAAAACTCGTGGAAGAGGGAAGGTGGAGACACACACATGTATTTGTCTACTAGTGCCCTGATCTTTCTACCACTCCAGTGAAAGGTAGCACAGTTTCTGGGAAACAATAATTTAAGAGATAATTTAAACTATGGACACAGTTTTGTAAAATTCCAGAAGTTGCTGGTGTTTCCATTCTAAGCCCATAATTTTTCGACGTTCATTTTCCAAGTTAAGAGGAAGTTATTTACAATTATTACATAAGACATAATTCCCCCATAAAATTCACTTGTCCTTCAGTATAGATTTGAATCAGCAATGCCAGGCAGACATAGAATACTTAATTTCTAAAGGAGGAGGGAGAGACACTGATTTATTTCTCGGAGGAGACTGTCGGTTTAATAGCATCATTAAACCAGTATGATAGCTTTCTTATTTCTACTACCAAATACTATATTTAAAAACCTAGATCATTAGTAGGCAAGAACAGGGAAATTCCTCTTATATAAGGGAAAGTAGAGAAGAGAGAAAATAAAAAGGGTGAGGAGGACGTGACACGACTTTTACTAGTCATTCAGGGGTTTCCGGGAGAGAGATTTCTCCTAGAGGGCTTGAAAACGTTTGCAGCACCAGAGAAGAAACACTGGCGAAATGCGGCATTACATACAGACTTGGCAAGTGAGAGAAAATAGTTTGCACTCAAAGCTATAAAGTCAAGTTAATTTAGAAAAGTGCATGAAAAAGGAATCTTAATAACAGAGGCTAAGCTGCCTTAAGTCTTGTTTTTAGAAAAAGTTAAGCTATAAAGGAACTATAATTTCAGAAATATTCAGAAATCATTAAAATCTTATTGTATAAAAGTTACAACTTATTCTTTGAGTAACTGGAACATTGAGAAAAGCTTAAAAGAAGAAACAGCAGTGATACTTATATTATTTATAAAAAGAGCTTAGGCCCAAATATCAAAGTATATGTTCTAGTGTTTCGACATGACAGATAAGATGGATGTTCTCCTCTTTTCCTGGCTTTCACACTGTTTTGTAATATTTTCAGTATATAGATCTGACATAACACAAAGTGAGGCTCCAACCAGAGAAACCAGCCTCATCACCGTGGCAGGCTCCTGCACTCAAGGAAGGTGAAGAAATTGAGCAAGGCTGAGTACTTGAAAAGTGAAGGTTGTGTCGGGAAAGTACATGACTGAAGTCCTATTCATTTGCTTCAGGACCAGTCAGAACCTAAATTCCACATGGCAAAAATAACGTGATCTAATTTAGGTCTACATCAGGGATGCTACATGAACTTTTACATTTGCTGAAAACAGCACACCTCTAACTTCTACGTCATATACCTGGAAGATATTTTACAGCCTATCACCTCTGTGTTCCTAGATTGCTCTTTAAAGAGGCAGCAAGTGGTCTTCTGATGTAATTCAAAGCAAAGTGTTGAGACTGAAATACGCTGCTTGGTAAGGTCATAGTGCTTCAGAGACAGTATTATGCACACATTAGGGACTTTTTTATTGCGATCTATTTCAGCAACTTGGCAAAACTAGAGAATCTCTGATAGGTCCATGTTTTCTGGATCTCAATTTCTCTAATTCTGAAGAGTAAACAACAGTATTTACCTATTTGTCTCATGATGGAAATAAGAATATATAAAATAATTATGAAGATGCTCCGAGATGAGCCCCAAAATATTCTTAATATTTGATTCATTTTTTAAAAAAAGAAATTCATTGTTCTCTAGATATAGTAATAAGGATATAAATTAGTAACAAAGCTTTAAAATTGGAAGGTAGATTGAGTTGGAGTCAGACTCTCAGGAAACTCTTCTGTAGTTGAGATTATCTGGGAAGTTCCAGTTTCTAACCTGTATGGACAGGATGGCCTACTCTGCATGCTCAAGCCCTTGACTGAGATTCCTGACTCCTGGATTCTATGTCCTTAGGACGCATCAATTTAGAATTTAAGCCAAACTTCAACAGCTACCACATTTCTTTGATTTAGGAGTTAGCATTCCCATTTACTCAGTCAACAAGTATTTAAGCTCCGAGTATGTGCACAGGATACTTAGGGGGATTCAAAAGATGGTAAGTGCATCCTCCAGGGCTTCAGAGTTTTCATGGAGGTGAGGAGGCAAAACTGCTAATAATCATAATAAATAATTAAAGCTCAAATATGTGGAATTCAAGGTTCAGTTAAGCCTGCAATGGTCAGGGAAGGTTTCAGAGGGAAGATGGACTGAGTGAGCCTCGAAGGATGGTATGGAGTAATCTAAGACCTTGTGTTTTTGCCACATTATGTCCATCTAAATCCGGGGAGGGGTGCATTTTAGTACCTGGGTAGAGCACGAAAGAAATGAATTAGCTAAACTGCAAATTGCATTTCAATTCAGATCTGCATTTTTCCTGGGAAAGGGTGAGCCACCATAATTAACTGATACTGTGAACCATCCTATCGCCCACGAGGAGAAAAATGACATACACATGATTGGTGAGTGAGACATTATCTATCACGCATATGCATGTTCAAACACATGGAAAAACAAACTTTTTTGCACATATTTAATCACAAAATAGCTGCATTGATAAATACATTGGAAAATTTGCATTACCAAGCTGATGATTCAGTTGAAAGTAGTTTAAAGTAATCAAGAACTGAGCCTCTAATTATTAATAGGGAAAATATTCAGTCAGACCTCTCCTTACCTGTCTCTGAGGCCAAGCGGCTTTGAGAATGGCTTCAGTTCTAAAGAACACGAGGAGCTTGCTGTCCTCCTCAGTCAGGTGAAATGACTGCTCCAAAATCTGCAGCACGTGAATGCGGGGCCGCACTGGCCACGCGTCATCCGCACAGAAAGGCCTCAGCCACTCCAGCAGGTCTTCCGACGAAACCAGCTCCTCTCTGCAGGGCAAAATCAAAGGCTGGATATAAACTCCTAAATCTGTTTTTTCTCCCTTCCAGTAATCAAATGTGGTCATTGACCTAAATACTTGTTTTTTGGATGACTCTTTTCCTTCTTCAGAAGAAAAAATTTGGTTTTTAAATAGCTTATAGAAAACCATGTTAGGTATTTAAAAACTATGTAAAAAATGAATGTAATTTTTAAATGATATCACATTAAAATGAGTTTTGCATATAAGGCAGATAAAAAATAATCATTAACCAATATGTCCTGAGCTAGTTTATTTCTTACACAAAATATAGTAAGTAGTAAGGCTTATTTCTATTAATGATACTAATAGTACCAGGTACCATTCTAATAATTTTACATACACTATTACTAGTTGACAATAATTACGCAAAGTATGTGTCACAAATTACATTTTATAGATGAGGAAATAGACTTCAGGGAGGTGATATAATATACCCACATACATTTAGAATAGATAATGCAGTATGACCTCAAAGCCCATGTTCTTTCTATCACTCTTCATTGGTAATTAGAATTTTAAAATGTGGTTAGAGTATCAAATTTTATAGCATCCTAAAAATAACATATGAACACTTGGTTATTATAGGACTGTGAAGTCTAAAAAGTATTCAAAAAGGGGACAGTTTGTACAACTTTCTATCCAGTATTAGAATCTCTTCTGTTGTAATCCCAAATAGACCATCTCAGGAAAAGAACTTATTTGATGACGATGTCAATAAATTACTATTAATGATTAAGTGGTTATCCATATAGAAGACTCACTCCCATGTAGCCCTGGAGATCCAGGCAAAGCATTGAATTATACAGGTTTTGTTGTAACCAGATCCCTATAAGGTTTTCAGCTATAAATCAGAGTCCCAGACTAACCTACCCTAAACCAAATCCATGCCCTAACAAGATTAGAAGACATTTTTTTTAAAAAAACTTCTGAGAAGACTAAAATTCTACAGTGCCACTATAGTTATTGGTTCATGATACTTGGCAAGTGCTACTTTATGGCAATGTAAATTTAAAAAACAGGATTATCTGTATTTAAGAATAAAACAAATTACAAATGTTGTGGATAATTGGCTGAAGCATTTCCTGAATTTATCATTTGTTAGTTTTACCTATAAACGTCCTTAATATTTATCAGAAATGGGAAAAACAAGTATGCAAAAAAGTAGAATGCCACAAATATTTCCTGGATACTTACTTTTTGCAAGGCAAACACAGTATAGTGTAATGGGAAGGCCATTTTTTTTACCATTTTAAAAAAAAAATCTGATGGGTCTAACTGTGAATCCTGGCCCCATCCTTTCCTAAGAACTCTAAACAAAAATCATGAACGTTATCATTTCCAATTTTAGAGTTAAATAGACAAAAGTCCCAAGAGTATGTCTCGTTGAGTCTGTGAAACCAAGATAATGTACACAAATCACCTAGCATAACATGTGGCACAAAGGAAGTACTTAATAAATAGTATCATTTTCATAATCATTGTAATAATCAGCATCATCAAAGCACTATAGTTTGTGGTTGATGATACAGAGATAAAAATTCTATGGTCTCTGCCATCAAAGAACTAATGATACAATGGAACAGAAAGACTTTAAAGTGACTATTATACAAATTACTAATATAACGAATTTGAATAATTGTTTTGGAGGAAGAGTGAATAGAATCAGGGAAGGCTTCACAGAGGACATGTTATCTGAACAGGGTCATAAGGCAGCAGCCCCCAACCTTTTTGGCACCAGGGACCGGTTTCATGGAAGATAATTTTTCCACAGGGGTGGTGGGTTGGGGGGAAGGTGGAGCTCAGGAGGTGATGTGCTGCCCAACTGGGGACCACAGTCATACAGGATAAGTAGGATATATATATATATATATATATATATATATATATATATATATATAAATTGAGATATGTCAGAGATATAATACAGAGAAAGGCAATAAAAAAAAGTAAAAGATATAAAAGGAAATATAATGTT
>CAUYRT010015450.1:0-64118 GCA_963574885.1 Lepilemur ruficaudatus | reverse complement strand
GGCCGGGCGCGGTGGCTCACGCCTGTAATCCTAGCACTCTGGGAGGCCAAGGCGGGCGGATCGCTCAAGGTCAGGAGTTCGAAACCAGCCTGAGCAAGAGTGAGACCCCGTCTCTACTATAAATAGAAAGAAAGAAATTAATTAGCCAACTAAAGATATATATAGAAAAAATTAGCCGGGCATGGTGGCACATGCCTGTAGTCCCAGCTACTCGGGAGGCTGAGGCAGAAGGATTGCTTGAGCCCAGGAGTTTGAAGTTGCTGTGAGCTAAGCTGATGCCATGGCACTCACTCTAGCCCGGGCAACAGGGTGAGACTCTGTCTCAAAAAAAAAAAAAAAAAAACATGATGCAGCCTGGTTTCTCCTTTCTGCTAATAGTATAATACAAGAGAAGAGAAGTAAATTGAAAAAGCAAAAGGAACCAGAACTTGAAGATTTGGAAAATACTCAGCCTATCCATATTTCAAAACATAAGGGCATACTCTGAAGAAAACTCCAAAGGTCTGGCTAAATAACCCTTTGCTAAAGAGATTAGGCATGCAACTTCTGGATCCAATCAACCATCTCGGCAGAAACGGTGTCAGCTTGGGCTGAAGGGTGTAGAGAGAGGAAAAAATAAAAGAAAGCTGTCAGAGTTCTGGGGCCCTGCAGTCAAGAAACAGTCCAGTAGAGCTATTTGGCTGCAAATGGGTTAACCTTCAAGAAAAGGGAAGAATGTCCCCAAAGGCAGTTCAGAGGCTGGCGGAGCTGCTATGGCCACCACAGGCACAGAGGGCACAAGCTCAGAGGTTGGGGTCACCTCCTTCACTTAGTTTGGAACCTCATTGTCATTCTTGGTGCTACCTCCTGAATTCCCTGCTTCCATGGTCTCACCTCCAGAAACCAAGTTCAAAACTTGTCCTCAGCAACTCCTTTCCTTTCATTCGTATTATATTAGACACCTGCTCCTATTGATTCTTCCATTCTTCACAGCCATTAGTGTTGCTAAGGATTGTACTTTAGTAGCAAAAACATTCTTAACTAGTTTTATGACATTGTGCTCAGAACTTAATGTGGTTGATGTTTTTTAACCCTTCTAACAGTGCAATGAGATAAGTATGCTACTTACATTCATTTTACAAATAAAAAAAAGTGAGGCTCAGAGAGGCACAAAATCACTACATTTTCCCAGCAGTGATGAGCTATCAGAGCAGGGACTTGAACCAGATCTCCCTCGGTCCTGCAACACGCTTTTAACTGGCACACTGCCTCCTTTAAAACACGTCTCATAGTTACTTCTTCCTTTCCGTTCCCACTGCTACTGACCTGGGTTTTGTAATTCGTCACCCTTTTATTATCACAAAACATCTCCTTGTATTTCTCATTAACTCCAGTCTCTGCTCCTTCCAATCTATATTTTTAAAATCTCACCTAAAACAAATCTGTCTGTTAGTCACTTCTTAGCTCGGAATCTTTCCATGACTTCTCATTGCCTCTAGAATGAAGTCAAAACGCCTTAGTCTGACATTTCACAGTATCTTTACTCATCATGCCACCTCTTAAAAGCTTGCCCATCCTAAATGCTCAGTCTCTTTGTGAAAACTTATCTGTCCAACTTTTATTTGAGCATTTTACTTATACAAATGTTCTCCCTCCTTGAAAGTCACTATGGTGTGAATATTTGTCCCCTCCAAAACTCATGTTGAAATTTAATCTCCAATGTGGCAGTATTGAGAGGTGGGGCCTTTAAGAGGTGATTGGATCATGAGGGCTCTGCCCTTATAAGTAGATTAGTTCATTCATGGATTAATGGATTAGTGGGTTGATAGATTAATGGGTTATCATGGAGGATGGGTCTGGTGGCTTAAAAGAAGAGAGACCTGAGCCAGTGCACTCAGCCTCCTCACCATGCGATACCTTGTACCACCGCAGGACTCTGCAGAGAGTCTCCACCAGCAAGAAGGCCCTCACTGGATGTGATCTCTTAACTTTGGACTCTTCAGCCTCCATAATTGCAAAAAATACATTCCTTTTCCTTATAAATTACCCAGTTTCAGGTATTTTGTTATATGCAACAGAAAACAGACTAAAACAAAAGTCTATGCTTTGTAATCTTCATCCAAATTGATCTCAGGCTCAATATGTCAACCACGGAGATTGACATCATCCTCTTCTCTCAAACTCCCCCTCCCAGAGTTCTCCGTCCACCTGCCAATCATTCACCCAATCTCGAAATCCTAATGTCGTCTTTGACTCCTGCTCCTCCTTTTCACATGTTACCTGCTGCTAAATCCTGTTTGTTCTGCCACTGTAGGTCTCTCATTTTATCCCTTTGTCTCCATTGTCATTGTCTCCACCCTCATTCGGGCTCCCTGGATTTGAGAACATAACAGAGCATAACAGAACCACCACTGGATTCCATTTCCACCCCAAAATGAGCAAAGATTGACAGGACAGAAGGGCCAGAGGAGCAAGGAAGAGATTCAAGAGAGAGATTACTGCAGCCACCATGAGAAGACCTAGGCCTGAGAAGGAACGGAAGGGAGAGAGAATAACACCCACATCCACTGAGGCGGGAGACGAGAAGAAGTGGCGATGGGAGGTGCTGAAAGATTGTGGATGAGGAAATTAAGAAGAAAACCCAAGGTAGGAAAAAGATGGCTAGGATTATAAATCAGATCCCTTTAATTTCCCTTTGGAAGACAAGCAAAGTATGGCATTCTTTTCAAAATTTCACTCTGGCTGTTGTTATAACTGCACTTCTTGGACAAAACTGCCTTCTCTCCACCAGGGGAATATAGCCTTTTCTAGCAGTGCGTTCTCTACAGCTCAGCTCTCAATTGCCTTCGAAAACTACCTCTGCTTGGCATTAGAAGCTCTGACCCAGTGGCTCCACCCACCACTTCTCGGCCACGCCCTCCCACCCATGACAGTGGGCCACCAACAGCCTCCTTATCTCCATGTGTCTTTACCTGTGCTCTCCTTTGGAAACTTCCGGACTCCATCCCTGCCTCTCAAAATCCTCTCCATCCCTCAGTCTAAAGGAAGTGCCACTTGCCTGATTCCCTCATCTGGAAATGCTCTTGCTCCCGCCTTTGAATACAAATGATTCTTTCTTTTATCTTTTTAGCCCTATTCCTTTTCTAACCCTGCTTGGCTTGAACTGGAACATTTACCTGTCTCCCCTTCTCACTAGAATCTACACGGCCGTGAAGGTGAGGGCTATGCCTTATTTATCTTGATGCACCTAACTGAATACCTTGCACAAAGTAGATACCCTAAATGTATTTACCAAACTGAGTGGCATTTAATCCCATTGGCCTTTTGTAATTTTGTTCCTACTAAGGAAAGAGGTGAGTTGTCCACCAGGTTTTTGCATGGGAAAACTTCTCATGGAAAATTTTAGTGTCTTTGTTATAGATGAAGCATCAATTAAAAAGCACAAAGTGACACAGTCTGAACCTAGAATATATCCTGGGGCCCAGACCAAAGAAAGAGACAAATTTAAAGTTGTACAAACCAACAGTGGGAGGACCATCTATACTTAGTGACTGGTCTGTCAGAGTGAAAAACCTCAAGTGGGTTGTAAATATAGGGTTGATTCTTTGGGGGATTTTTCTTCCATTTGCTGATTCAGCTCCTACAATCAAGAGATTTTGTTGTTGTTCAATTTTACTTAAGACAGACTAAATCAACTGATTTCATGTTTATTCCTGATTTTTGTTTTTCTTACCTTGGCTAAACTCTATGTTTTACAAGGCCCTTTCAGTTTCAGTGATCAGAAATATGCTTTTATCCTTTTTCTTAAGCCATATACTTCCTTACTTGTAGTCTTCTATGGAAATTCAACTAATTTGTCACAAAATATGGTTTTTTAAAAATTTTCAAGAATCCACAGGACTCTTGCCACCTAAGCTTCTGATTGATGCTATAGATGTATTTTCTTCCCAGCATTCAATAGGACCACTGCGAATGTGTGTCTATGCAACATGTGGATGGCTCACTGGTTGGTGCAAAATGATTGTTTTGACATTTAGTATTCCCAAATATATTAATGCAACTCCTTTCATGATTCTCATTCTCTAGGAATAGAATGAAGTACTGAAGGCGTATCTTTCAAGGGCTGCTCATTTCATAAAATCCAGTCTTCTCAATGTTTACTTACATATGATGACCTTAAATGGGGAAATTAGCAAAATAACAATGATTAAAGTTTTCCAAGCATTGATTGGGTAGAGTTTTTAAAAGGCTTTCTCCTAGAGCTATATGATATGGTCATTAGGCATTTAAAGGAATAACTAGAAGATTAGACAAAGCAGACTAGCTCTGCCTCCCACCTGGCACCAAAGTTGTAGACCAAAAAAGGAAAAAAAAAAAAAAAAGAGAGAGAAAAAGAAAGAAAAGAAAGGAAAAGGAAGAACTTTTTTTTTTTTGGTCCACAATATATTAATTACCAGCAACTTATATTCTTCTTGAACAATTGCTGATTTCCCCACTGTATATCCATCTCTCTAAATAATCATCTTCCAACTCTAAGACTGATTTTTGACAATTCATCGCCATTGCAGGCACCCACTTATGCACAAACACACACATGCAAACATGCACATTTATACACACACAAATACACACAGTTTTTTTTCATACTGGATTTGCAGAGGGGTCAGAGAAAAAGAAGAGGAAAAGCTTTAAAAAAAAGAAAGAGAAAAAGAAAAGAAACCTCCAGTAAGTTTGATCTAAACAAAATGGTTATTCAAATGGGTCCCCTACTAATTTCACAAAGATGCATGATAATATCCAACATATGGCTTTAACTATGTTTTTTAATATTCAAAATTGAATGCACATTTTAAGACACAAGTTTTGCTGATATGCTGTTGATAATATAGGAGAACTATTTTCCATTTGTTTCTAATTATCCTAAAGACAGCCTGGGGATCATTTACCCATGGTTTAAGAGCACTCAGATAAGCCCACAGATGCGACAGGCGGGCATGTGTGTCAGCTACTGCAGCGAGGCTGCATGAGGGTGGCTTAGCCAAGACTATCCTCTTATGTCTGAAACCACTAGATACGGTTCCTAAGGTCAAGCAGTACTAAAAAATAAAATCCTTCTATTGTCAACATTCTTAGGGTGTGGGCTCTGGAGCCAGACTGCCTGGCACCATCCTTTAACTAACTGGGTGACCTTGGGAAAGTTAGTTAACTTCTCTTTGCCTCTATTTCCTCATCTGAAAAATGGGGATGTGCCTACATCGTATGATCATCGTGAGGATTAAAGCACCTAGAAAGGCGTGCAAAACAGAATGCGCTCAATAATTATTCTGGCCCCAGCTTAACTCTCTGCTTCCTCTCTCTCTGCCTTCCCACTCCCAACGACTTTCCCTGAATCTTGCCAGCAAGATTTCTTCCAGTTCTTCTAACATGCTCTCCCTTGCCTCTCCTGGAACATTTTCTTCTCTCCTCCTAGCTAACTCACACTCCTCCTCCAGGTCTCAGCGCAGACGGTACTCCCTCCTGTCTGTGTTAGGGGATCTTCACCTATGTGCCCACAACTCCCTTGGTTTCTTCGATTATTTGTGTGTATAACATGCCATTTTAATACTTATTGGTCTCCCCCACTGGACTCTAAGTTCTGAGGCAGAGACCGGATCTGTCTTGTTCACCTTTGCAATCCCACCTTGTGAAAAAGTGCTTTGCATTGGAACTAACTGTATTTTTTCTTTGGAAAACAGAAAAAAAATCTTCCTCCTTGAATGTACCCATCTAAAATAGATAAAAATGCAGGGGAGGTAAAAGAGAATTATATGTTTGCTTGGGAACATTTTTCATTTTAACCCTGCCTGAGATTTGGTGAGCCCTTTCAATCTGAAAATTCAAGTGTTCCTTCGGCTCTAGAATTTATTCACACACATGTACACACACATGCATGCATATTGCATGTGTACACATGTGCACACATTTCCATTTGTTGCTTCATTTCTATTTCTTCCTTCTCTCCTTCAGCAATGGTTATAGTTTGCCTATTAGGGCTCCTGAACTTGTCTTCTTTGTCTCTTATCCCATGTTTTCACTCATGATTTTCATTTCTTTCACTTCATTTCTTTGCTATGTGTTGGCAATTGTCCCCCCATTTGCCCTTGTAAATCCCTATTTTGTTTTCAGTGGTATGGGTTCTCTTTTTTCCCTTCCCCTCCCTAGTAAACCATTTTAATTTGGAAACTGTCCTTTTGTTGTTCTCATCATTTCCTAAAGCATTCTCAATTCTTTCTTGGTCTTTGTTTTTCAAATTCTCTTCTGCTTCTTTCTTTAAATTTTCCTCCATACATGGCAGCTCAGTCTCTCTTCTCCCCGTAATTGAGATCTCTTTGCTTGCTCCTGTCAGTTCATGTCAGGAAGTGGGTCCCTTAGTACCATGCAGCTCAGGCTGCTAGGGCTTGGGCAGTGCTAGACAGACTAGCTGTGAGAGATAAGGTTGGAGTTTCTTCTCTAGGAGGCCAGTCATGAAGTGCCAGCAGCCAGCTAGGACCTCTGCACTGAGAGCTGGGGCCTGGGCCAGCCACTGCAGAATCCCAGCCGCTAGCGTCATGGCACATCTCTCCACCACTGGTGGCACTGGAAACACTGGCCCTCTGCACCTGCAGCCCCCCTCCCCTCAGGTCCTGTGCTTCTTTTTAAGGATCCCAGACCTGGGAAGTTTGAGTTTCATTATAACCTGAATATAACCTGCAGGGTACCCAGAGGTAGCTGGAGGCCATGAGCATGTATTCAGAATGCTGTTTCCCATATTTTTATTTTGAAATTATCTGAGGGTACGAAGGTAGACAAGGAATACAACAAATCCTTTTATATTAAAGAAAAGAACTTTTTGCATTCAAAAAAATTGAAATGCTCAAAGTTAAAACAACCACTTAGGAGCAATTTCCAATTTTTAAGAAAAAACTACAAAATTAAAACTTCTCTGAAGTTTAGTAAGACACCCTGTAAGACACCCAAACTCATATGGGAAAAATTAGCCTCAAAGCTTAATGTACCCTTTGAAATATATCGTGGCTGGTCTTGAAACACTGAATATACAGGCAGTGTGGTGATTAAGAACACAGACTCCAGAATGTGCTACTTATTCTTTCATTGCCTCAGTTTCCTCATCTGTAAGAGAGTAATTAAGAGCAGTGGCTACCTCACACAGCTTTGTGAAGATTAAACGAGTCAATACCTGAAAAGTACTTACAATAGTACCTGGCATGTAAAAAAATACTACAAAATTGTTTCTTAAGTAAAATAAAAAAGATAAAATGAGTACAAAACCAGTATTTACATAAATTAATATCTTTTTAAGATATCTTTACCATCAAAATGGGCTCACCGCTGCCTATTTGAAAACGATTCTGTAGCAGCTGCTACAACAAGGACTGTGGCATAGACAGCTCTGAAGTGCCAAGAATTTCCAGGAAGAGGAAAGAGGAGGAAAGAAGTGGGGATTTTTACCTTAAAATGTTTACTCGAGGCATAGGTTTTCTTATTATAATGAAAATCCATTTTCAATTTTATGGTAGAATAGCAAAGTGTTTCTATCAATTAAATATTAAAAATAGCCTGAAGTTTCCCATGTTTCCAAGAATGAGATACTCACAGGCCACAGCAGTGGACCATCCCCTAGTGCACCCATTTTTAAGCACACCCCACACATTCGCACGGACGCTCCGTTAGAGTCTAACAGAGATATATACACAAACGAACCATTTTGCTGTCTCTTTCCTAACTCTACAGTCACAAAGACAAAAGGAAGAGAAGATATGATCAGCATCTGAACAACGACAGAAATGCCAAAAACCCCAGCAATTAAATGGTTTTAGCATAAAAATTATGAAAGCTCGCATTTATGGAGGCTCACATTTATTGATAAGAACGTTATATGCATTATTTCATTTGATTTTCTGGTAAGTAGGGTTTAATATTTCACATTCCTGATTACCACTTAGCTCTTCCCGGTCTCTTAGGTTAGCTGTATCTTTTTCATTCCTAAAGTTTAGGAAATAGATCTAAGCAAATTGAATTTAATTTTAATAATTTTGATGAGCCGAATGACAATGACGGAGGTTTAGGATAAAAACGTGTTTTTGATCTGTGCCGAGGAAGGATGTCAGGCAGCACAGCGTTAAGTGGTTGGCTATGAACCTCTGAATGAGCCTCCATCAGCTGTATAATTTACGCCAAACATACAGCTTGATCCAGGCAACCAAAGACAATGTGGGATTTTATCCTATTTGATCCTCAGTGGAAGCATTGACTCATTACATTTCTTGTCAACTTTCTATGTTGCTTAATGCCATGTAGAAACCAGTTCAAAGATAATCTTTTGGTAACATTTTTAAGAGCAGCTGAAGCTCACGCATTCGAGAGCAAACAAATGTATGCGACACGCAGAGCCGGGGAGGAGGCCGAGTCAACTGCAAATTTGGATTTGCAGATCTACATCATTGCTCAGGTCCTGACCCTAACCTTCTGTCTCCCACTGGCAGAAAGAAACAGGGTGTTCTGCCTCACATAACCCGAGAAGGCACTCTTCTGCGTGAAATCCCCCATCAATTTTGCAGAGGTTTTCTGCCATTATCACACTCCAGGTAGGCAGTTGTCATGAAGCATTAGAGCCACGACAGGCTGACAGCGTAACTGCAGGCGAGCTCAGGGCTCAGCCTGGGCCAGCACCTGCTGCCTGCTCGGGCAGGAGCGTCCTCTGTCAAGACACAGCCTGGCACGAGGCTTCAGGAATCACTTGTATCGGTGCCCTTCATTGACAGCACACTGGAGGGCAGCCTGTCTAGCAAAAGCAGGACAGAAATCTTTGCCAGCCACCTGCTTGCCCCCATATGGTGGCCATTTAAAAACCCATCACTTTTATAAAGAAACTAGAATTATTCATTCATCAAGTGCAGTTTTGACTGGCCCCACTGCCTCAATGCACGATCACCTGACTCTGATTCGGAGAGCTTTGTTTTCACAGGACTTCATCTGGTTATCACTAAGGAAGAAATTGCTGGATGAGCAAATCAGGTCCATTCAGGCTTCTGGACACTCACTGCTCCAAGGAGGGCATTCCTGGGAGCAGAAGTGCTTTCACACGCATGTGGATTCCATCAGTATGCCAGGAGCTTCTCTCCGGACAATGGAGGAAGTGTCTGAGCAGTCTTGCAATGTGACACCTTATGTCCTCACTTTCCAGATCCCAGGTCCAGAGGCAGAAAGTTAATAGGGGAGGAGGTAGGGACAGTTTGTTCAAAAGCCATAACCAAAAAATAAAAGGCACCTGAGTGTTCACCGGGAACTGTCAACAGATTCCAGAAAATTTAACAATGAAAATACACTTTAAATGGCCTGGAAATACATTATTACTTGTGTGCATGTCAAAATTCTACTAATAGTTTTTGTTTCTTTTAATTTACATTCATGCAACAATGTAAGTGTATGATAAGATTTCAATGGATATGCTGAAATTTTCTTCCTTATTTGTTTCCATATTTTCTATCTCCCTCTTCCTCGTGGCAATTCCATGAGGTTAGGAGTCTTGTTGCTGTCACTGTGCTCAATAAATATTTAGTGGAAAAATTGGACAGATAAATGCAAAAAAGACTGAATGAATAAATGGCATTTGGAGTCAAACACCGGACATCTTTGGTGACATGGTTTCTAAAGTCTGTGCAGGGGTTGTGGTAGGGGTTGAGTGAAATTGAATGACAAGAGTAATAAAGTTTTTTTTTTTTAATTTTAAATTAGTTTTGGTACATTTTAGTTAAAGATTTAGAATTTTTTTTAAAAAGTTGCAATGATAAAGAGTGAATGAACCAGGCACCTGATGGCTGAATGGAATTTCCTGCTGTTTGAACATGAGATTCACTCTACATGCCCCTCCCACCAAAGGAGTGGTTTTAAGAAACAGGCATGAGAAAATTTACATCCTTCCCTCTAAAACCAGTTGTTAATCACAGGATTCTTTTTCTTCACTTTCTTCCTGCCAACCTCATCCTTTTTTTTTTTTTTTTTTTTTTTTTTTTGCTGAAACCCATGCTCAGATGCTCTCCACTCTGAGGTTCTTCCAAGAGACTGAGCTACTTCTAACTGCCTGAGACCCCTCACTCCACTTGGGTGTCCTGCAGACGCTCAAATGCAACAGCCCAAGACTGAGCTCCTGCCCAACCTCCCACACCAGCTCCTCCACCCCAGTGAAGGGCGCCATATACTTGTCATCACACAACCTGGAAACCTGGAGACATCCCAGCATTCCTCTCAGACTGCACCTGCCACACCAGCCCACTCATCAAGCCCAGTGGATCCTAAGTCCTTCCTAATTCTTGCTTCTCTACTCTCCTCCCCCTTGCTACAAACACTAACTCAGTTATGCCTTTGTGATTCTCACAGGATTATTGCAATGGTCTCTTACTGGCTGCCCTGCCTCCAGTGTTGCCTATGTGATCTTTTTAAAATGAGAACATGCACGTTAAACCCCACCTCTTCCACCTCTTCGTGGCTCCCTATTATCTCATGTAGTATAGCTTAAGCCTCTGTGGCATGGCTTACAAGAGCCTCGGTGATCTAGACATTGTCCTGCCTCTCAGCAGGCCTCTTCTTTTTTTTCCTCTGCTTCAACCATTTGAGCTGCACGGTTTCCCAGTGGGTCATGTTGTTTCATCCAGCCTCAGCTCTCACCGACATATCTCCGGTGACCCAACATGCAACTTCTGTCCTCATCCCCAGAGGGCTTAGGCTCTGAAAAAGGAAGGCAGTCCTCCAAAGCTTAACTATTCCTTTCCCCATGGGGCTGGAGTAGAAGAGGGAGCAAAAGAGAGAAACTTGGCCAATATTAGGACTGATTACTAAAAAACCCCACCCAGCACATTAACTCGCAGAAGGAGCTTAGTCTAAGGCACTTTCCTTTAATTTTGGTGTGAGAACATATTGATCAGACCCTCTGATTCCTTGCCTGGCCAGCAAAATGCCTTTCAAAACTGTCTTCCGTCTGGTCCTCTTCCTAATCCATTCTCCATACTGCTGTCAACCATCTTCCCAAACTTCAAATAGGTGTATATCGTGGCCCTGTTTAAAAGTCTTCAGCAATTTCCAAACTTCTACTCAGCTTCTGAAAATGTTTTTCATATCTCCCAGTGCAGTGTATGGTGCATTCAACAACTTCCTGTTGAGTGTAATTATATTAGCAACTTGTAGATTAGCCCAACTAAATATTCATTTTTTTAAGTGAGAATAGATTTAAAACAACAACAAACATCAGCCTGTCAGAGTCTGTCATTCTGGTGATGCATGTTTGAGAATGTGGTTCTAGTTGAAAGCTTTGCCTCTTCCAAATTTAAGCAAGAAGTAGCTGGAAAACTATAGGTTTTGGATGACATAGACTTTGGTTCAACTTTTGGCCCTACCACCTGTGCATGATCCTTTGCAAATGATTTATTTTCTGTGGGTCTTGATTTCTCATGTGTAAGTGGAGATCACAATGCCTATGTCCCAGTAATTGTGAGGATCAGGTTGTACGTATGCCCATTTACAAAAAGACCTAACTCACCTTCTCTAGTAACTCGATATGGCCACCCATTCAGACTGCCTACTTCAAATTTCAAAGGCATTAGGGTTTCTTTTTATTGAAAGCTATTGTTAAAGTAAAACAAACAAAAATAATAACAATCAAAAAATAATGCTGAACCCATGGCTGGCGTTAAGATTTTGAAACTTGGAAGGATAGCCTGGTTTTTGGTTTGTGTTTCCTTCTCTTGCACAGATGTTGGGTTGTGAGAGATGAGCTGAAATGGATGCTTTACAGAGATCATGTGACAAAAAGAATGAACTCTAAGGGAAGGAAAACGCTGTTTTTAATATTTTGAAATCCTTAAGGTCAGCTTCAAACAGGGAGTTCGGATAACTTAGCCAAATTGGCAGTGACTGGGAAGTGACCCAAGCCAAGTGGCAAATTACTTGCTAAATAGACCCAAATCACCTTTATTGCAGCCCCCAGCAGAGCTCCAGGTTTGTCTGCCTGCCACTGACAGCACGGTGGAGAGTCTATCCACAAAGGGACCACCTCCTACAAAGGCTGGCTCCAGTTTAGGGCTTGGATGGAAGGTATTTAGATAAACTAATAATTGCACAGGGATGTGGTTTGCTCTGGAGAAGTCAAGACTGGGTTTAAATGTCTGAAATTCCTGGTGTCGCTAATAATTGTAACCTCTGCTTCAATAAAACACACAAATAATGTTACTGAAACATTTCCAATCACAAGGTATTATTTTTGGTCTAAAACAGATGCAGCCCTCACTACTTAAAAGGAGGATGTCTAGATAGATTTACCTCTGCTTGAAACTCCTAGAACTTTGGCCAAAGCCCCAGTTCTGAGAAGAATCTATTGGAGTATGGTGACTTAGTAACACAATGATGATGATTCCATTCCCAGCACAAGTAAACGACATATTGGGAGACTCATTTAAGGTGCTGGAAGGGAAATAAACAAGGAGTTCTAAGGGAAATGAATTAACATTTTTGTATGCTTATGAGTTGCCTGGCTATTAATGTGGGTTATCTTATGTAATCCTCACAGCAACTTCATTTTACACATGAGGAAACTGAAGCCACAAAAGGTTAAATAATGGACTCAAAAACATGCAGCCATTAAGTATGGAATTGGGATTTAAACCCAGGGCTGTCTACACATAAATTCCATGCCCTTTGCATTATATCATATAGCCTCCCTAGGCAATGCTGAAGACCTAACCCCAAACAAAAGGGTATTTGGAGTCAGAATGCCAGGATTCAAATGCCTGCCCCATGATTTGCTATCTCTGTAGACATGGAAAAGGCATTTAGCCTCTCTGTCTTTGAGCTTCCTCATAATAATAAAATGGGAGAAAATAATAGAATCTTCCTAATAGTGCTGTTGGATTGATTTTTTGGTCTATGGTTTAAGATAAAGGTCCAGTTTCATTTTCCTGTATGTGGATATCCAGTTTTCCCAGTAGCATTTATTGAAGAGACTGACCTTTCCCCATTGTGTATTCTTAACACCCTTATTGAAGATTAGTTGATCATTTATGCATGGGTTTATCTCTGGGCTTTCTATTCCATTCCATTTGTCTCTCTATATATCTATTTTTATGCCACTACCATACTGCTTTGATTATTGTAGCTTTTTAATATCTTTTGAAATCAGGAAATGTGATGCCTTTAACTTCGTTCTTCTTGTTCAAAATTGCTTTGACTATTCAGGATTTGTTTTGGTTCCATATGAATTTTAAGATTTTTTTTATTTCTATAAAACAATGCCATTGGGATGGTGATAAGGATTACATTGAATCTATATATAGCTTTGGGTAGTATGGACATTTTAATATTAATTCTTTCTATTCATGAACACGAGATATCTTTCCATTCATTTGTGTCTGCTTTAATTTCTTTCATCAATGTTTTATAGTTTTCAGTGTATAAGTCTTGCATCTTTGTGGTTAAGTTTATCCCTAAGTATTTTATTCTTTTTGACACTATTGTAAGTAGGATTGTTTTCTTAATTTCCTTTTGGATAGTTCATTGTCAGTGTATGGAAACACAATTGATTTTTGTATGTCGATTTTTTTTGCTCTGCAACTTTATTGAATTGTTTATTCAACTCTACCAGGGTTTGTTTTTCTTTTTATGGAGTCTTTCAGGTTTTCTACATATAAGATCATGTCATCTGTAAACACAGACAATTTAACTTCTTTCTTTCTTATTTGGATGCCCTTTATTTCTTTGTCTTGCCTAGTTGCTCTAGCTAGGACTTCCAATACTACATCGATTAGAAGTGGTGAGAGTGGGCATCCGTGCCTTGTTCCAAGTCTTAGAGGAAAAACTTTCAGTTTTTCATTACTGAGTACTATATTAGCTGTGGGCTTTTCAAATGTGGCCTTTATTGTGTTGAGATAAGTTTCTTCTATACCTAATTTGTTGAGAGGTTTTATTATGAATGGATGCTAAATTTTGTCTACTGCTTTTTCTGCATCTATTGAGAGGATCATGTTATTTTTATCCTTCATTCTGCTAATATGGTGCATCACATTGATTGATTGGCATATGTTGAACCATCCTTGCATCCTAGGGATAAATCCTGCTTGGTCAGGGTATATGATCCTTTTAATGTGCTATGGAATTTGGCTTGCTAATATTTTGTCGAGGATTTTTGCATCTGTTCTTGTCAGGGCCTGTAGGTTTTTTTTCTTGTGGTATCTTTGCCTGGCAGAATTTACCTGTGAAGCCACCTGGTTCTGGGCTTTTCTTTTCTGGAAAGTTTTTTATTACTGATTCAATCTCCTTATTTGTTATTGGTCTGTTTAGGTTTTCTATCTCTCTATCTCTTCTTGATTCAGTCTTGGTAGATTGTATGTTTTCAGAAATTTATCCATTTTTTCCTAAGTTGCCAATTTATTGGCATAGATTTGTTTACGATAGTTCCTTATCATCTTTTTCATTTCTGTGACATCAATTATATTGTATCCTCTTTCATTTCTGATTTTCTTTATTTGAACCTTCTTTATTTTTTTCTTAATCTAATTAAGAGTTTGTCAACTTTTTTATCTTTTCAATATTTTGGCTATGACACCAAAAGCACAGGCAATAAAAGCAAAAATAGACAAATGGGATTACATCAAACTAAAAAGCTCTGCACAGCAAAGGAAACAATCAACAAAATAGAAGGCAACCTGCACAAGGGAGAAAGTATTTTCAAACCATATATCTGATAAGCAATTAATATCTAAAATGTATTTTAGATATTAGCAAACTCAATAGCAAAAAATAAACAGCCTAATTAAAAAATGGACAAAGGAACTGAGTAGACATTTCTCCAGAGAAGACATACAAGTGGCCAACAGTTATATAAAAAGGTGCTCAACATCATTAATCATCAGGAAAATGCAAATCAAAACCATAGTGATATATCACCTCACACCTATCAGGATGGCTATTATTTAAAAAAAGATAAAAAATGTTGATGGTGATGGTATGAAAAAAAGAGAGCCCTTGTAAACTATTCGTGGGAATGTAAATTGCTACAGCCACTGTGGAAACTAGTATGGAAGTTCTTTAAAAAACTAAAAATAGAACTACCATATGTTCCAGCAATCCTACTTCTGAGTATGTACCCAAAGGAATTAAATTCAGAACCTTGAAGAGATATTTGTTCTCCCATATTCATGTCAGCATTATTGAGCACTAGCAAAGACATGGAAATAACCTACATGTTCATCAATGGATGAAGGCATAAAGAAAATGCTGTATATATGTACAATGGAATACTATTCAGCCCTAAAAAGAAAAAATCCTACCATTTGCAACAATATGGAAGAACCTGAAGGACAATAAGTAAAATAAGCCAGATATAGAATAACAAATACTATATGATGTCACTTATACTATGAATCTGAAATAGTCAAACTCATAGAAGCAGAGAGTGAAACTGTAGCTGCCAGGGGCTATAGGGAAGAGAAATGGGGCAGGACAAGTCAAAGGGTACAAAGTTTCAGTTGTATAGGATGAATAAATCCTAGAGATCTAAATACTGTAATACTAAATACTATAATAGTAAAGCACAGTATTACAGTTAACAATACTATATCATACACTTAAAAATTTACTAAGAGGGTAGATCTTATGTTAAGTATTCTCATCACAAAATAATAATAATCATAACAAATAAGAGAGCAAGAAGAAACTGTTAGAGGCAATAGGTTTATGGCATAGATTGTGGTGATGGTTTCACAGCTGTATACTTATCTCTACACTCATTAATTTGTCTACATTAAATATGTACAGCTTTTTGTATGTCAATCATACCTCACTAAAGTGACTTAAATATAAATAGTGCTGTTGGGCAAACTGTAAGAGGCAAGATAGATAAAGGACTTAATGTTGTGCCTCTATGTACCTTGTGCCCAATCCAGATTCTCAGATATCAGCCATCAGGCAAGCAAATTGGCTTCTCTCTTCAGCCCAACCTGCAAGAGAGGAACCCTGGGTTAGACCAGAGACACTCTCCTAAGCCCAACACAAAACCCAAATCGCTCCCCCTCAAACACCCTACAAACAACCATGGCTGATGTCCAAATGCTTTATCCCCCACGGAGCAGGTCATCACCCAAATTTCACATTGAGTTCCCCACCTAAGCATGTCCTGAAGAGCATTCCTCTTAGCCCAGTTATAGTAATTCACATTTCTTTAGTATTTCACATCGTGCTGTAGTACACCAATAAAGATATGCTGGACACATGTGGAAAACATTAGTTGCTATGTGGATTCAGGCAAAAGGTAGTTAGCATCCAAATAAATCAGATTGATGCTTTATCTAACAACCATTAAAGCAAAGCCTGAGTTCAACATTTTCTGGCTATGGAAAAGACTTAGTATTAAAAAAAATCACCCCAACTGGAAAGAACTAAAGTGTTTAGGTACCATAGTGCTTTCTCCTTAGCCAAAAATATATGTATACCAGTGTTATAGAAGTTAATATCTTGCATGGGATATATTAAACCAAGATAAGGTATATAGCAATTCTATGGAATTATGAAAAATTAGGCAGTGGGGTAAAAGAAATTCTTCCTCTTTCAAGTTAATTATTAACATTTTTCCAGGAAACAAACAACTGAGACTATTGTCTTCTTTCCAAGGGTTGCCCAGGGGTGAGCAAAAAAGCTAATTTCATTAAATGCAATACATAATCCAAGGGTGGTCATACAGTCATTGCACGCATATGTGCCTGACCATAAAAATACCTCAAGGAATAGGAAGGTTCAAAGTAAACGCAAAAATAAGATACATGAGGACATTTTTCACACAGTTTTTAAACATGTATATGCTTCAACAAAATGCACAAATAATGTATTCATTGTTTAAATATGGCCAGTTGGCCATTATTCAATGAGTGTCAGGTGTCAGGAAGGTAGAAACTGACTTCCTCTTCAGTTCTGTCTCTAGATACTTAGAACAGAGGCAGAGAAAGTAGCAAACAATACATTACACAAAGCAACCAAGTAAACTAACCAAGAATTTAAAAAGAAAGATCTTTTATTTTTACTTTCAAAGTTAAATGGTCAATAAAATTATGAGTTACAGGGTTTTCATCACTAAAGGTAAATTCCATTAAATTTAGCAACTCTCAGTGTGGGGCTCTGTAATGCAAGAAAGCACTTAGCACAATGCCTGGCACCTGTAAGGACCTGTGATTATTATTCATTATTATTCCCTTTCACTGAAATTGATCTTAACAATGGAGTATGTCACATGTTTTTTCTGTTCTTTGAATGTTTCCTCATAGAGAGCAAACATTAAAGGAAGATAGTTGCCTTGGTAGGACAAATCCTTGAAAAAAATTCACATCACTTTAAGTCATGAAGATTAACTTGACTCATGCTCAAAAGCATTTCATTTGTTGAGGCTCCTAATGTATTAGGGGGGAAAAGAAATGCCCCAACAGGATTACCAAACTTACAGAGAATTCTAAATGTTTACCCTTTGCAAATTTACATTCGTAACACACAAAAGAGTGCAATGCAGTGTGCCATTCACAATATGACAAGATTTACTTTCACAAACTTAAAATATGCAGTCCTATTGTGGAAGAGACATTTAAGTTTTTCTGATGCCTGTTGTCTTCCTCAATCACCAAAACTGTATATAGAGCATCAGAGACCCACCCAGTCTAAATATGAGGACTCCTGGTATTATGGGTTGAATTGTGTCTCCCAAGAAAAAAAGATATGCTGAAGTTCCTAACCCTCAATACCTGAGAATGTGACCTTATTTGGAAACAGGGTCCTTCCAGAAGTAATCAGATTGAAATGAAGTCATTAGTGTGAGCCCTAATCCAGTACGACAGGGATCCACATACAGAGGGCAGACAACATGAAGAGACACGGGGAGAACGCCATGTGAAGATGGGTGATTGAAGTGATGTGTGGACAAGCCAAGGCAAGCCAAAGACAAGGCAAACCAACAGCAGCTAGGAAGGAGAAAGAAGGACTCCCCTAGTGACTTTAGAGGGACCATGGCCCTGCTGACACCTTGATTTCAGACTTCCAACCTCCACAACTGTGAGACAATACATTTCTGTTGTCGTAAGTCACCCAGTTTGTGATACTTAGTTACTGCAGCCCTAAGAAACTAATACACCTGGTGGTGGGTGGCCTTCAGGTGGCTATCACAGCTCCTGTCCCTGCTTCATCACTGACCACAGGATCCCTCCCTTAGGCACATGAGGCAGCATGTTAGAATTCCAGTCAATAGCCAAGCCCAGCTTCAGCAGCCAGACTGGGATTTGTCTGCAGGGTCATTATGGCTTCTTTAGATGTACGTGCACATGAGGAGAAATAGACATTTCGTGAATGTATTTTTGTGTATATTACAAAATAAAGTTCCAAAAGGAAGGCAAGGAGAGGAGGCAGCAATCTTCTGTTATGCATTCTTTTTAGTTACAGAATCATATGTTGTCATTTGGTAGGTCTTTGATCTTTCTGTGATTATGAGACAACATGATATTCTAAGGTGACAGTAGTTCCTAGTTTAAAAAAGGCACATGCAAAATGCAATCAAAGTGTTCAAAGACATACATCCACACCATGGCCTATGTCAAATTAATTAATATGTTCCTTTTTCCCTTGAACCTTCTCTGGCTGGAAAGAGTCCCTGAATGTGATAATAATAATGATGATGATGATAACAATGATAATAACTAATATGTAACATATGCCATATGCCACCTACTACATCAAATCTTTGATACGCTTCATTTCATTTAAGCCTCATGATGGTCTTTTGAAATAGGTACTATTATTTTTGCAGATAAGGAAATAAAATCAGAAGATATAAGTAGCTTGCCCTAGATAAGAGGCTGAGTAAGTAGCGTGGACAGAACTTGAGTCCCAGTTTGTGACCCCAAAGCCCCATTCTCTTAAGCACTGCACAACTCCCCATCTGCTAGATGTTTCCACCTCTGGTGTAATTTAGATAAGGCGAAATGCTGCAACAAAGACACCTGGCTGCTTCCTGTTTAGACTGACAGCTTTCATTCTCAACTAGTCAACCTTGAGTTCCACATTGTGACTGGTCAGCCCACACACATATAAGTATCAACGGAAATTGCGATAGTCATTTGGTGGCTTTTATATTTTTTTCATTAATTTGAAGTACTTCATTTTTAAACTCTTAGTGAGCCAGTCAGGGGTTATTTTCAACATCATTTGATAATTTATATATACTTAAAGGCACCCAGAGAGTAGAATTTGACTTCAGGCCAGCTGTCGGTATTAATCAAACTACCATTTTCCTGCATGATAAAAGGCCCACAGTGAAATTTACAACAAATGCACAGTTGCACAATGAGCACCTTACATTTCCAGGTACTCTGGTGATTCAAGGCATCGGGCCAAATCTGGGTCTGTTAATCTTTGCCACACAGAAATATTAAGTAAATTATCAATACAACTTTATGGGAGATGCTTCACATAGGAACAAACAATCCAACAAAACAACAATAGGAACTCCTGCCATTGGTTGAGCGCCTACTCAACTAATGTGCCAGGTCCTATGCTGAGCGCCCTGAACAAAACTGATTCTAAACTCCTAAAGTCCTCATTTTGTGCATGGTCAGAGGATATCAGAACCTGCTGATGACCTCACAGTCAGTAGAGAGCAGTGCTAGAATTCCAGCAGAGGACAGTCTCTTAGCTTTTTCACTACCCTGATTCTCTAGCCGCACCGTCAGGGTGTTGGCCTGGGGGACAGATAAAAGCGTAGTCTAGTGATTGGGGCACAGTGTGGGGTCCTGCCTCAGGCAGGTAACTTACATCATTTTCTCTGCCTGGAGACATTTTTGTCTGGAGACAAAGTGAAGAGAAAAGTTGCTATTAATATCAAGGATGCCTGTAATTCCTATTAAATAATCCTGCTTCTGGAAAATCTTTGAGTTTCAAATCCAGACTATTCAGAAAGACCAGAAAATCACTCAGTTCTCCTCATTCATCGTCTTCTCCAAGCACAAAATAGATATATCATTTTGAGGGAGCCTATGGTGCTCGTGTCTTAGAGGGGGTATTAAAAGTAATACATTTTTAATTAGTCAAATAGACATTTACTTCAATACGGTCCTCGGTGCTATAATTGCATAGAAAGTGCTAACCAGTTATTCTGTGGACACCACTGAAGTCAGTTAGACTTGCTTATTCTCCTACTGGCCATGACACCCTGGAAAAGGCCCTAAATGGTTCTGTTCTTCAGTTTGCCAATTGGCAATATCACAAAAACAGTATATTCCTGTCATGAACATCAAGTGCTACACAAATTCAAGGTTTAATTGTAACATACTCCCTAATAGTCCACCACCGAATACTAGGAAAGATGCTATTTACTCAGGTATTTCTGTCATTTACTTCCATTCATACCTCCATTAGAAGAACTCAGCAATTCTTTCGATATTTTTTTTTTCCTGGACATTCACCCTGAACTTAGCAGCCAGCCCAGAGCCAGCCCCCAGCAATGCGTTTCTCTTATTCCCCACACCACCTTGTTTGCCAGGTGACAAATCAAGCCTGCAATAGATACCGGTATGTTTCAACGCTGCCATCCTTGGCTTGCTAAATTATGTTACAAGGTGGAGTTTTAATTTCCCAACTCCACAAGCCTCTCGGTTTCTTGCATGTTCTTACCAAGAAGGAAAACCAATTGGCTCACTTTGGGCTTTACATTTATTAAGTATATTTAGGCTTGTCTGTTTTTCATTGATAGTGTCAAATTTCTCCTGAGCCTTCTTTAACTTTTCCCCTTCTCAGATAGAAAGGCAAGGCAAAGCTAGATCAATTCTATCCATTCACTCACCCTTCTCTGACAAAAATTATGTTGGCATTGGCAAAATGCTGCCTAGTGTGAGGCTTATCATTAACTAGTTATTTCAGGCACTATTTCTCTAACTTGGTTGCCCATTGGCATTACTCGAGGAGCTTTAAAAATTCTAATGCTCAAATCCCCTCCACCCCAGAGACCCTGACATAATTGGTCTGGTGTGTGGCATTGGATTTTTTTAAGTTCCCCATTGGATTCTACAATACAGTCAAGTTTGACAGCCACTGATTTAGAGCCTTGGGAAAGCTAGATTTGAGTAGATTTAGCAAGTCAGGAGAGAAAATTACAATAGTCGGGATGAAGATACCTTGATCTCTCTTTAGAAGATCACAGACTTGTCGTTGGAAATTCCCGATACACTCCAGTCCACATTGCTAAAAAGTCCAGGGGCTTATACTCTCTACAATTTCCCTAATAGCCTCCTCTCTTTTAGAGTTTTATTCCTTGGGTTTCTGTGAGCTTTATTTAAAGATACTTTTTAAACATTATTAAAATCCATTCTGATCTTTCTTTCGCAATGCCAAGACTTTTAATAAAGAGGATCAACTTTCAAACAAAGTTGAGACGAACAAACCTTCTTTTTGAAGTTGCTTAGTAAAAATTCTTCTAAATACCAATCCCAGTAACGGAAACAGAAAGCACAACCTGTGTGAATGGGGATCATTTCTCACTGAATATCCACTAAGTGGCTGAGTGTCAAAATGACAAGCCAAGGAAACACCAGGTGAAGAAAGAATCCTGGTTGGTAAGAGCTCACATCAGTGCTGCTGAAAAGGCAGTGTGGTCTTAAATATGTGGCCTTAATTTGGAATTTCCTTGTTTTGGTGAGTTTAAGTCCTTAGCACTAATGTCATGCAGTTATTTTTGAATGGTTTATTTTCTTTTCCTTTTTGTCATTCAATATTCAAAACAACATGAAATGTACATTCTTCTTCACATGGAGAATGAATTCAGCAACAACTCAAGCACATAATTCTTCTCTGCATGGAAGGAGATGCTGGACATCTGCTCACCCCAGATCTACAGAACAACGCAGCACATTTGCATGAACAACTCAGGGAGGGGGTCTCCCGTGATGCTTCTCACAACAAACATTTCAAGAGAGACACAAACGTACAACCTTTAATAGAGATAAGGAACTTATTAAATACCTTAAAAAAAATCTGTTTGTGGTCCGTCTGTCCCCTTGAGAATGAAGGCTCCACAAAACCAGCGTATTCTGTTCAAGTTGCATCCCCGGAGCCTATGCCTGGCATACAGTAGACGTTCAATAAATAGTTGTTGAATGAAGGACTCCTATTTCAAATATCCAATCATGAAGATGAAGAAAAGCACAATGTATCTCCTTCTCACCTTCCCTCGTTGCAAATAAATAGAATTAAAATGAGTGTTTTTCTCCTAAACTCCATAAACAAGCTTTTGCAGGTGTAACACATTTGGCTCTGACTACGTTCGGCAGGCATCCTCCGCACCCCAGGCAAGCTCGACTTCTCTAATGTTACATGCAGGAGAAGTCTCTTGGAGCAGACAGAATTCCACAAAGAGCCCCAGTTTGTTCCCCAACACTCCCAATCCCAGCCTGACTCCAGCTCTGGCGCTATTCCTGACCTCCCATCAGGATCCCAGGGCAGTGGTTCTCCAGCATTAGCGCATATCAGAATCCCCTGAAGGGCTTGTTAAACCAGATTGCAGGACCCCACATTCGTGCCTCAACCAAATACACCTGTTTAGTAAAAGACTTTCTGCCTAGTTTCTTTAAGCCTTGGGTCTGCACTTAGATCAAAAAAACTAGTTCTTATTTTGAGCTTCTGTCCTGAGTTCTCATCTCAATAATCTTCTTCCATTGCAATTGTTCCCAGAGTGGCTTTTATCAAGCTATTTAACATTTTCAAGCCCCTAGCCTCAGACTTCTCATCTATGAAATGGTCATATTTCTTTAAAAAAATATTTGTTTCTTAGGATAGTTTTAGATTTATAGAAAAATTGGGCAGACAATACAGCGTTCACATGTACCCCTCCCTTGCACCTAGATTTCCCCATTATTAATATCTCATATTAATGTGGTACATTTGTTACAATTCATAGACCAATATCAGTACATATTATGAACTAAAATCCATAGTTTACATTAAGGTTCACTCTTTGTATTGTACAGTTCGGTTTTGGATAATGCATGTTTCCATTACTACAATGTCATACAGTTCCACTGTGGAAATAACTCAGGAACAGAAAGTCAAATAACACATGTTCTCAGTTATAAGTGGGAGCTAAATAATGTGTACATATGGACTTAGAGAAATAATAGACATTGGACACTGGACACTCAGAAGGGTGGGAGGGTGAGAGAGTGGGAGAAGGGACGGGGATGAGAGATTACCTAATGGGTACACTATTCAGATGGTGGTTACACAAAAAGCCCAGACTTCACCACTGTGCAATATATTCATGTAACATAACTGCATTTGGACCCCCAAATGTATAAAAAAGAGTTTCACTGTGCTAAAAATCTCCTGTCTTCATCTATTCTTTCTAACCCCTCTTCCACTGAACCCCTGGCAACCACTGATCTTTTCATTCTCTTTATAGTTTTGCCTTTTTCAGAATGTCACATAGTTGGAATTGTACAGGATGGAGCCATTCAGACTGATTTCTTTCACTTAACAATGTACATTTAAGCTCCTCCATGTCTTTTTGTGACTCGACAGTTCATTTCTCTTTATCACTGAGTAAGGTTTCATCGTGTGGATGTACCACAGTTTGTTTATCCGTTCATCTATTGAAGGAACCTTGGTTGCTTCCAAGTTTGGGCAATTAAGAATAAAGCTGCTGTAAACATTCTGTGTAGGTTTTGTGTGGAAATAAGTTTGCAACTCAATTGGGTAAATACCTAGGAGCAGTAGTATGGTAGGATTGTGTTTATCTTTGTAAGAAATTGCCAAACCATCTTCCAAAATGGCTCTACCATTTTGCTCTCCAACTAGCAATGAATGGGGGTTCCAATTGCCACTTATCCTCGCCAATGATTGGTATCGTCAGTGTTTTAGATTTTGGCCATTCTAATAGGCATGTAGTGGTGTCTCGTTTTAATTTGCATTTCCTTAATCACATATGATATGGAGCATCTTTTCATGTGCTTAATTGCCATCTGTGTATCTTCTTTGATGAGATGCCTATTCAGCTCTTTTGCCTATTTTCTAATTGGGTTGTTTCTTTTCCTATTGTTAAGTTTTAAGAATTATTTTAATATTTTGAATGTAAATCTTTATTAATATTTGTTTTGCAAATATTTTTTTCCAGTCTGTGACTTGTCTTTTTATTCTCTTAACAATGTCTTTAGCAGAACAGAAGCTTTTAATTTTAGTAAAATCAAGCTTATCAATTTTTTCTTTCATGGATCATGCTTTTGCTGTTGTATCTAAAAACTCATCCCCAAACCCAAGGTCACCTGGATTTTCTCTTATGTTATTGTTTAGTTATATGTTATATGTAAGTTTTGTAGTTTTATATTTTGTATTTAGTTCTATGATACATTTGAGTTAATTTTGTGGAAGCTGTAAGATCTATGTTTAGATTGATATTTTCTCATGTGGTGTCCAATTGTTCCAGCACCATTTGTTGAAAACACTGTCCTTTCTCCATTGACTTGACTTTGCTCCTTAGTCAAGGCTAGTTGACTATGTTTGTGTGAGACTATTTCCAGGCTCCCTGTTCTGTTCAATTGATCTGTTTGTCTATTCTTTTGCCACTGTCACACTGTCTAGATGACTGTAGGTTTATAGTAAGTATTGAAGTTAAGTAGCGTCAGTGTTCGGGCTTGTTCTCCTCCTTCAATATTGTTTTGGCTCTTCTGGGTCTTTGGTCTTCTACATAAACTCTGAAAACAATTTTGTGATATCTACAAAATAACTTGCTGGGCTTTAGGTTTGGATTTCATTGAATCTATAAATAAAGTTGGGAAGAATTAACATCTTAACACTATTGGGTCTTCCTATACAAAAACATGAAATATCTCTCCATTTATTTAGATCTTTGATTTCTTTGTTTTATAGTTTTCCTCATATAGTTTCTATAAGTATTTTGTTAGGTTTTACTTAAGAATTCATAGCAAATATGAATGCTATTGTGATTTAATTTCCAAGTCCAATTGTTCATTACTGGTATACAGGAAAGCAATTGACTTTTAAATATTAACCTTGTATCCTGCAACCTTGCTATAATGGCTTTGTACTTTCAGGAGTATATTGGCAAATTCTTTGGGATTTTTCTATATAGACAATTGTGTCTTCTGCAAACAAAGGGAGTTTTATTTCTTCCTTCCCAATCTAAACTCTTTCTTTTTTTGTCTTATTGCTAGGAATTCCAATATGACTTTTAACAACAGTAGTGAGAAGGGACATTCTTATGTTGTTTCTGCTGTTAGGGGCAAAGCATCTAGTTGCTCACTGTTAAATATGTTGGCTGTAGGTTTTATTGTAGATTTTTTTTATTATGTTGAGAAAATTCCTCTCTATTCCTAGATTGCCGAGAGTTTTTATCATGAACGGATGTTGAATTTTGACAAGTACTTTTCCTGTGTCTATTGAGATAATTATATGATATTATGTTGATATTATGGATTACATTAACTGATTTTCAAATGTTGAACCAGCCTTGCATAACTGGAATAAATCCCACCCGGACATGATATATAATTCTTTTTATACATTATTGAATTTAATTTAGCAATATTTTGTTGAGTATTTTATTTTTGAATCTAAGTTCAAGAGTGATATTGGTCTTTAATGTTCCTTTCCTATAATGCCCATATCTGATTTTGGTATGAGGGTAATGCTGACCTCATAGAATGAATTCGAAAGTGTTGCCTCTGCTTTTATTTTCTGGAAAGGATTGTGGAGAATGGATGCCATTTCTTTCTTAAATGTTTGGTAAAACCATCTGGGCCTGGTACTTTCTTTGTTGGAAGGATTTTGGTTATTGTCTCAATTTCTTTAATAGATATGGGTTTATCTATTTCTCCTCTCAGATTATCTATTTCTCCTGTATGAGTTTTGATAGTTTGTATCTTTCAAGAAATTGGCCCATTTCATCTAAGTTATCAAATTTGTGGGAATAGAGTTATGTATAATATTCCTTTATTATAACTTTAATGTCCCTAAGATCAATGGTAATTACCACCCTTTCATCCCAATATTAGTAATTTGCATCTTCTCCCTTTTTTCGTGGTTACGCTGGCTAGAGATTTATCAATTTTATTGGTCTTTTTAAGCAATCAGCTTTTGGTTTTGTTGATTTTCTCTGTTGATTACCTATTTCCATTTTCATTGATTTATGTTCTAATTTTTATTATTTCATTTCTTCTACTTGCTTTTGGTTTATATTTGTCTTCTTTCTCTAGTTTCCTAAAAAGGAAGCTTAGATCATTGACTATCAATTTTTCTTCTTTTCTAAAATATGCATTCAGTGCTGTGAATTTCTCTTTAAGATGCTTTCCCTGCATTCCATATATTTTGATAAGTTGTAGTTTTATTTTCATTTAGTTCAACTTTTTAAATTTATCTTGAGGCTTCCTCTTTGACCCATTTGTTATTTGAGTGTGTTGTTTAATCTCCACCTATTTGGGGAGTTTACATCTATCTTTCTGTTACTGATTTCTACTTTAATTCCATTGTGTTGTGAGAACATACTTTGTATGGTTTCTATTCTTTAAATTTCTTAAGGTGTGTTTTATGGCCAGGAATGTGATCTATTTCGGTAAATTTTCCATGTAAGCTTGAGAAAAATGTGTATTCTGTTGAATAAAGTGATCTATAAATGTCTACTCTGTCCATTGATTTATAGCGTTGTTGAGTTCAATGATGTCCTTACTGATTTTCTGCCTACTGGATCTATCATTTACTGATGAAGGGGTGTTGAAATTTCCAGATATAATAGTGTCTATTTAATTTTGCTATCTGTCAGTTTTTGCCTCATGTGTTTTGGTGCCTCTTGCTAGTCTATCCATTTTTGTCCTCAAAACTAGTTTTGGTCTGTTGTTGCATATATGTTAAGGATGGTTATGTCTTCCTAGAGAATTGCCTTTTTTATCATTATGCCCCCATTTATTCCTGAATTTTCTTTCTAAAGACTATACCATCTAATATTAATATAGCTACTTCAGCTTTCATTTGATTGTTGCTAGCATGGTATGTCTTTCTCCATCCCTTTACTTTGAATCTGTCTATGTCTTCACATTTAAAATGGGTTTCTTGTAGACAACATATAGGTGGGTCTTATTTTTCTATCATCTTTGACAGTTTTTCTTTTAATTGGTGTATTTAGACTATTCATGTTTAAAGGATTATTTATATACAGTCATACACTGTATAACAAAGTTTCAGTCAATGATGAATCATATACACAGTGGTGGTTCCCTAAGATTATAATGGAGTTGGCTATATATGTGTACCATTTTTTACCTTTTATTTCATATTTTTACTGTACCTTTTCCATGTTTAGATATATTTAGGTACACAGATACCATTGTGTTGCAACTGCCTACAGTATTCAGTACATGCTATACAGGTTTATAGCCTAAGAGTAATAGGCCATACCACATAGCCTAGATGTGTAGTAGGCTTAACATCTAGATTTGTATAAGTACCCTCTGTGATTTTTGCACAATGAAAAAATCAACTAATGATGCATTTCTCAGAATGATGCAACAAAACTATAAAATTCACCTCGTTTGTAACTCTTTTCTGTTTGTCTGTACCCTTGTTTGTTTCTTTTTAAAATATTCCTTTTTTTCAGTCTTCTTAGTTTATAAGTGAGCATTTTATACTTTTCTTTCTCTCTTCTCTTCATATATCAATTATACTTAAGGAAAAAAAAACTGGTGGACACCCTAGAGTTTGCAATATAATTTACAGCTAATCTAAGTGTCTACTTTCAAGTCACACTATATGGCTTCACAGTTAGTAAGGCACATTATAATACAGCAGAATTCCTCCTTCCTTGTAACATTGCTATCATTTATTTCCCTTATCTATAAGCTATAATCACCTAATACATTGTTGTTGTTACTTTGAATGAAAAGTTACCTACTAGAGTAATTTTTACCTTCATTTATTTATTTTCTGATACTATTCCTTTCTTTCAGTAGATATGAATTTAGTTTCTGCTCTATATTATTTTTCTTCTCTCTGAAGAATTTCTTTTAACATTTCTTACAAGATGAGTCTACTGGTGACAAATTTCCCCAGTTTTTGTTTGAGAAAGTCTTTATTTCTCCTTCATTTTTGAAGGATAATTTCAGTAGATACAGAATTCTAGGTTGGTGTGTATTTTTTTCCTTTCAACTTTTATCCCTTGCACCTGCCTACAGTATTCAGTAGTATTTTGCTCCATTCTGGTTTTGCTTGCATGGTTTCTGATGATAAGTATGATATAATGCTTTTCATTCCTCTATAGATAAGGTGTGTGTGTGTGTGTGTGTGTGTGTTTAATTCTCTGGCTCTTTCAAGACTTTGTTTTTGGTTTTCTGCACTTTGAATATGATATGCCTAGGGGTAGAATTTGGGGCATTTATCCTGCTTGGTGTTCTCTGATTTTCTGTTTCTATAGTTTTGTCTCTGTCAAAAATTTCGGAAAATTCTCAGCCATTATTACTCCATGTATTTCTTCTCTTTCTTTCCTTCTTTCCATCCCTTCTGAAGTTTCCATTATGCATATATTACACTTTTTGTAATTATGTTACCACTCTTGGGTATACTGTTCTCTTTTTTTTCATTCTTTATTTCTCTTTGCATATTAGTTTGCAAAGTTTCTATTGACATATCTTCATGCTTGCTGAATTTTTTCCCTAGGGTGCGTATAGTCTCCTGATGAGCCAAGCAAAGGCATTCTTTATTTCTGTTACAGTGTCTTCAATTTCCAGATTTCTTTTGATTCCTTCTTAGAGTTTCCACCTTTGTGTTTATATTACCTATCTACTTTTGCGTGCTATCCATTTTTTCCACTAGAACTCCTAATATATTAATCATAGGACTTCTATCTAAATTTTAAATTTCCTATCCGATCATCCCAAAATCTGTGTCACATCTGAGTCTTGTTCTGATGTTTGTTTTTTTCTCTTTAGACTGTTTTTTCTTGCCTTTTGGTATGCCTTATAATTTTTTGTTGAAAGCAGGACATGATGTATCTGATAATAGAAATCAAGGCAATCAGTCTTTTAATGTGAGGTTTTGTGTGAATCTGTCTAGCAGCTGGGCTGTGTTTAATGTTGTCTGTAGCTGTTGGTGCCAGAAGCTTTGGTTTCCTCTAATTTCTTTGTTAGTTTTTCCCCCCCACCCCTGTTGCCCCTTAGGTTTCCCTAATAATGCTTTCTTAAGTAGAGTCTGTGTCTTGCAGCTCGCTCAGTTGTAAACCACTATTATTATACCAATACCCCATTGATATGGTGGCAAGGTGTTGGAGAAGAGAAATATTCTGTAATTTTATGATTCAGTCTCAGGTATTTTGTTGGGCTGGAGTCCCTGACTTGTGATAATCAGAGCATTTCTTAGCTTTATTTTTCTCCCTGCAATTATGAGAGACAGAAAGGCTAGAATGGGCTGGAGTTGTCTAATTGCTCCTCTCCAGGTCAGATAAAGCTCTAGTCAAGTAATTTCCCCTGAGGGGCTGGCCCTAGGTATGGAGACTGCTTTGAGCATATTTCAGAATGGTTATTTTTCCTCTCTTTCCATTGGAAGTATGAGCGAATTTTTCTCCCATCCTCACCATAAGAACCTAGTGGAGCTCTTAACGGTAAAATTTACAAAACACGTCCCCTCTCTACCCTGCCAAACCTCCCCCTCTCTCAAGGCTGGGCCTCCAGGAGTGTTTAATTTTCGAGCTGTTACTAAATAGTCCACACTCAGCCTTCAGCAATTTCTCAAACCACCCAAGTGTTCCTCGGAGGGATGGTGCCAGTGCTTCTGCTCCAGCTGAGCTCATCTGGCCTGTGATTCTCTGTATTTTCTTTCCTCTCTTCCCAGTTTTGGGGATGACAGTTTGCCTGTGACCTCAGTTTTCTGATGGATCTGAGAAAAGTCATTGATATTTTAGTATGTTTAGCTTTTATCTTGCTCCAAAGATTGGTCCGATGACCTTCAAGCTCTTTATATCTCAGAGATGAACACATTTCTTAATTCATAAGATTGTTGAGAAAACTAGATGTCATAATGTGGGTAAAACGGCTACATGGGGCCAATCGAAAAGCAAGTGATAATAATTACAGTAGCCGATCACTTTCACAGCTACTTTACATGTAGCCACTCAATTACTTCTCACAAAAACCCTATAATGTAGGCAAAAAAATTATTATTCCCATTTTACACATGTGGAAACTGAGGTGCAGAAAACCTTTATACCTAGTAGAGGAGTCTGACCTACAGTCAAGCTTCAGGGCTGAGGCCAGCATAATCAACCCCCCGCAGTCCCACTCCACTTTCACCAGACCCTGCCTCGTCCTGACCGGTTCTCCCAGGGAGCGGAGTCCTGCCTCTTCACCTATCTCTTGGCTGAAGTCCTGCTGCCACAGCCAGATCTCCCTGACTCCCTGCGTCCCCCACAGCCAGAGTGGACAGCTCTGGAGCCACTCCATTGTTTTGAGTCACTAGTCTTTCTAGATCCACCCATCAGGCACCCATCAGAACGGATGTTCCCTAGTCTGTCTCACAGCCCTGATGGATGTTCCAGAGTCGCCATCCTGACCTCACTCAGACTACAGACAGAAAATTTGAATAAATATATTTAAAAGATGAGAATTAACAAACTATGAATGCTAACAGAAACTCTCTGTCTCACACACACACACACACACACGTCACAGTCTGTGAATGGCTCTCAGAGATCCCACCCTGCCAAATGGAATGATCACAGCTTTCCTGGGAACAGAAATGATAGAAAGTGAACACAGACAAGCAAGGTAAACAGCTGGATTCAGCGTTCAAAGTCACGACGTCCCATGCTTCTCCGTGATGAAGGAGCAGGCACTCGTGTCAGAGAGAAGCACCCAGTTGGGGTTCAGACCCCGCACGGCCTCTCCTGAGACCCGCTGCTCTGGGCCTGCAGACCTGGTGGCTTCAGGAAAATGACTTTTTCTTGCTTACCTCCTTGTGACTAGCACATGCCTTCTGTGAATTATTCTTTCCTGGGAGCCACAGGGAAGTGAATAGTGTTGGGAACTCCATTTGTGGTCACCCCAAACCTTCTTTGTCACCTCTTTCTGGTGCCTGCTGTTGTCAGCAAGAGTTCTGCCCAAAAGCAAAAACAAAAAACTTGATTTCTCATCAGCATCTCACCCATTGATCTAAATAGCCCTTTATGAGGGATCAATTTACATCAGGAGATCAGTATTCTAGCATTGCTGTTCATTAGGATTCATTAGCAGCTAAAATCAATTTCCCATTCTATGCATTTTACTGCTCTGAAATCACCTGTCCAGCATGGCTTTCTAACAATCTTTGGTTTAACTTAATACCTAACATCTCCCTTTCATGCTAACAAAAAAAAATCAATGTCCAACCAGCGCTGTGCTGGTAGGTGTTTAACAACTGGCTCTCCAAAAAGGGGAGGGGGCCTGGTTTGTAGCATTTGCCAATTCTGTGGCGTAAGTACTGCCACCATGGCCGATTTAAGCTGCCAACATTATATCACCAAGCACGGAGTTGGAAATTTATTTAATTGTAAGTTTATATAATTTAATTTTTAATAATAGCTATATTTAGCAATTAGCTCACAACATTCCTAAAAATTTAACAATGAACAAGCTGGTCTGAGTGGGGTGGAGCAGCATGACGGAGGAGGTTGATGCTATGATTATACCCATTTCAAAGATAAGTAAAGGAAGGCACAGAGAAGTTAAATACATTCCTGAAGGTTTCACACCCTGGCCTCTGAGCACTTAATTATTACACTCTAAATAAATAACCCAAAACATTTCCATTATGGGGGGGACATTTTTTAGGACTATTTAGAGTAAGTATTTCTAAAGGAAAACCTGATAAAACAAGATGTGTGTATTAAGGAGAAGGTAAGCAAAAAAATTTCCTTATGCTTCCAGGATCAATTGTTTTTAGTGGTTCAAATTTTAAAATGTTTGTGACCACAATTCATAGCCCCTTCCTTTTTTATCTAATATCTATAGTAGTTCCTGACAAAGGAAAGAATTCTTTGTTAATTTTCAAAAAATATTTCCTTACTATATACAATGAGACGGATGGCAGCCGTCGGTAACACAAACTTCCATAAACAAATTAGATATTCCCTTACCCCCCAATAAAATCTTATAAGAAACCACCAATTACTGTGAGAATTATCTTCATTTTAACCATCTGGTCCTTCTGAATAGAGAGCGTGTATGCACATGAGCCTGAGACATAAGACAGAGAACTGTTGTTATCTTGATATATTGCAACATGTGAAAATAATTGCTTTTAGTGTGGTTAATACTCATATCACACACAATACAACTTTAGGGCAAAATTCTTGTCTGTGTTCCATATAAATAATTCGACTCCAACATTTTGCTCTCCTTAGATGCACAAAACGGACTAGACATTCTAAGACTGACTTAATTTTGCATAAAATTTTCCAAACTAACAGGATGATGAAAACCCATGCACAAGAAGAAAAGGGGGTCAGTTTGTCGATTTCCATAATGTGCATGAACACGTGAGTTGAGTTTTTTTTAAAAAACGTAAAGTATATGGACCCTGTGTGCTGGCTATTTTCTGTTTGTCCCTCAGATTTATTTCTCACCTCCACCGCCCTGCTGTGCACCCAGGAGGAGGCCTCCCTCTATTGTTTTCTTTCCTCCTGCCCCTCTGCCCTCTGGCTTCAGGTTGATTTGGGCCAACGGGAGGGAGGAGCTAACAGGAGATTGGAAGATGCAGAGGAGACAGAAGAACGGTATTAGGCCCCTGCCAATATGCTGAGCCCACAGATCCTGTCGTGCAGCCCCTCTCAGCCCCCCACGCCCGGGCACTTCCAGACCCGTGGTAGCAGCATGTGCCCGGCATCCCTCTGCCTCCGTCTCCGTACACAGGCCCTTTGTTAACTCACTTGGGTTCAACACTTTGCCTGTACCATCTGTTCCCTGCCAAGATAGTCACTGAAACATCATACTTCCAAGAAATTAAATGCAGATATCAAAAATTTCCTAAATGTTATATATTATATGTTATATGTGGGAACTTGTCATTTTTATATGTGTGTGTGTCTGTGTGCATAAGTATATTTTCCCCTCTCAGTGTTCCTTTAAACAGAGAGTAAGTCCTGGAATTATTTGATTCACGTAAAACTGACTTAAAAAGCAACTTTTCAGGCAATGCACCTGTTGCATAAATTGAGGTGTCCTGACAATGCAGATTGTGGTTTGATGCAGAAGAAAAGACATGTTAAAGATGCTTCTTGGTCTCTAACCTTGATTTTGGCTATTAAATACTAGCAGCAGACAGAGTCCAGAAGAAAATAAGATCCATTCTACTCCAAGTTGTAAGACGCTTATTGCACTTTCTATTATCACATCAAAAAACTATTTTGTTGCCCTTTCTGTTTTACATCTGTAGATTCCTTTCCAGTCAAACACAAATAAAATGAATAATAATTTTCAATAACAGTAATAATCACAGCTAACACTTATTGAGCCAAATATTGCATGGGGCATACATGCACTGAAAGTTATTTGTTGCTTATTTAAACCCAAATTTAACTAAGTGTCCCACTTTTTAAAATTCTGTTTTGCTTTTGTTAAATCTGGCAACCGTACACATGTGTGAATGGCTACCATATTGGGCAACATAGATGTAGAATATTTTCATAATTGTAGAAAATTCCATGGAAGAGCTATGTTCTGTATTATCAGTGTACATTATGTGCTTACTCTTAATAAAGACCAACAATAATGCTATACATCATCATTTCACTATGTAAGAACAACAACACATTTTGACAAAAATAGGCATTTGTGTGCTTAAAATCCTAAAAACTTACACTTTATTTACTTTGGAGGTGAAATAAATAGAGACTGAGCCTTCTGACCACCATGTTTTAATTTAACATTTTAGAAAATTGGATAGTCATTTTCCCAATAATTATCCCTTTGAGATATTCTTCTTTTTAATACCCTACAATGGCATTCTTTTTTAAAAATTTTATTGTAAAATACAATCTCCATACAGAAATTTGCTTAGTACATATTTCTACAGTTTCAAAAATAACCATAAGACTTGACATTCCTTTGTGATGTGTGTTAGAGGCTGGTTACTCCCATGGGCTCATTCAGATTTTGTCCTTTCTAATTTTCTAGGTCTTGCCAGAAATATTTTTTCTTACGTTTTAAACTCCCCTTCAATCGGCACCTGGTAAATATGTAGCTAGAATCCTCAGTAAATTATTTAGAAGCTAAAGAAATAGATTGTATTAAAGAAAGGTATTAAGAAAATTGACCTCTGGTTCTCTAATAAAAGTGGGAGAGGCAGGACCCTTCCAGCCCAATCAATGTCATTAACTGGTTATTGGAGCAAGTGAATGATTCTCTCTACCTGTTCTCCTCCAAGTTTAGGAGCAACTAATCTGGTCAATTAACCTTTGGCATCATGGATTTGAAGCAATTTGGAAGAAGGCTATTTTCTATTTCCCTGGGCCATTCTTTTGTCCCAGGCACTTTAAGAGGAAATTCTATCCAAGACATTCCAACAAATCCAGAAGGAAAAATCCTGATTCCCCTAATGCTTGAGAAGTGAAAATCACAAGCAGGCAATGGGCCTTTATTTCTGGAGGGAGACAGCTGGAGCTAGCTCTCTCCAAGGGGCTAAGAGCATCTTGCTCTTTATTCGGCTTTTCTGATGAGGCCTTTAGTTGGGCATCAGTTTACCCATTGGTAAGTGGAGTTGAATAATATATACTTACCACTCCATAGTAAATGAATATTGAAGATCTTTGGCTAAAGAGGGCTATGAATATGTAAAAGCACTGTGAATACAAATCAAGAATTCATGACTTAGTAAAAGCTCAATATGTTGATAAATCTTGAATTTTTGCAAATGCTGAGATGTTTCACTTTTATTCAGAATATATAATAGTTAGGGATTGAGGTTTAGCCAGAGAGACTTTATGCAAAGGACACATATGTAACTATGTACAGTAAAAAGCTGTACATCTGGCATGTTGGGGGAAATTGGAGGCACCAATCAGTCAAAAGTTCTGACTAACATTTTTCATTGCTTCTGGTAGTTCTCTTGTTTCTTGTCTTGGCCTCTCTATTAAAGCATATATGGGGGTGGGAGGGCCGTGGGAGGTTGGCAGTTTTACTCAAGCAAAGTTCCCATTGTTTGCCCAAAGTCCACTGAGCAGAGACGTAGCTCAACCCCACCCCAATGCAAGGCTCAAAATAGCCCAGGAAAGCTCCATGTTCACAAATCCTGAGATCCTTAGGTGTGGCATTGTAACATCACAGGAGAAGATGCTGAAACGGGATACATACATGCAAGTGGAGCCATGCATGAGTGTGGGCAGAGCCACTCCTGGCCCATGCTGCACATTGTACTAATTGGAAAAAAAAGGGCCACTTCCTCTGGACAGAGGCAGACCCCACCCCAGAGGACATGCTTTGGTGAACCTCTACTTGCCTCTCTGCCTGGATACCTGCACTGTAAACAACCTATGCAATCATATGAAGTGACCCTGAATATGAACCTGGGGGAATTCGTTGGGGGAGTTTGTTCGAAGAAATTTTATTAGGTTAAATTTTTTATCAACTTGCTACAAAAATCCCTGTACTCTTCAAACTTGGCTTTCTGGGTACTTTGAAATTGTCACCTTTTTCCCATTTGGAAGTGCAGGACTAATTCAGTAGCTATGAGTATACGTCAGAGTTGACTCTGAGCTTCCTAGTAGCCAGGGCAAGAAAAGGCAACTCAAGAAGTTCAATTATTCTCACCATTAGAAAAAGAAAATAGCATATCAATTCTACTGGAGAGATAATGATCTTTTTTACTTTCAACTCTAAGAGAAATTTCTTCTGTGGAATTTCACTTGAGAACCACTGAGAAATGTTACAGACAATAGCTACATTGATAGTTTAAGGTAAAAGCAGTGGCAGGGTCCATATGGCAACAGTTTCCTGTAACAAACCTTGATAACAGCAAAGCCCACTTGAGTTAATGCTGAGAAGGCTGAGCTAATTATTATTCTTATTTTTTTTTTAGTATGGATCTTCTGGTGCCTGACTTAATCAAAGGACAGAACTTCTGGGAAAGTAAATACCCAGCATAGTCCTCAAACTAGCTGTTTCTAAATGTCATCTGCTGTCAACCTCTGGGCAATGATAGAGTTTTTACTGCTCCCCAGTAAAAGGAAAAAGAAAATAGCAAGACATATACATTTTATGCAAAGTAGTAAACTTTCCTCACTTGGATAGGACCATGCTTTATTCTATTATTGTGTCTTTCCACCTTTGGGAGGAGTTCAAGGTCCTTTCTTTAATGTAAGGATAGCAGAGACAATGGTAGTTTTATATTTACTATTATGTATTGAATGTCTTTATTTGCCAATATGAACTTGATAACTCTTTGTTGGCACCCACGTCTGAGGTGTGTCTGTTACTGGCCCATTAAGTCCCAATGTCTAGCAATGACAACTATGGACTATCTTCACAAAATAGCATTTCCCAAAGTAGTAGATAGTGAGAACCATACTTGCTGATGGGGGCATGGCATGAGCATCCTTGCTCTATGACGGTGCTGAAGATTGCAAAGCCTCCCCATCTTCCCAGTGCAGTAGGTCTCCTCATTGTCATGGTAACTGGGCCTCAAGGCTATCCGAGGGAAGCAACTTTGAATATGTGCAAGCCTGCAGATATAATTAGTTAAAACCCCATTGTTCCATTGTCTGAGTAAATAGGTTTTCCAAGCACTGTTACCTGTAAACTGTCTCTGATGTAGAGAAGTTTCTCGTATGTTTTGATGATCCTTCTGATGTTAAACATCCCAACTTGATGCTTACCCACAGTGGAATTAGCTACAAAATATATTCTCCCAGATAATCTAATGAGTTGGTCTGCCATCTGGAAATATTTAGTAGTGTCCAACTGAATATAGAAGAATGATTGATGAAAGTGATTTACCCTTCATCAAGTTCACACTGAGTCACTCTTACAGGAGTAAGATATTGGGGTTAAGTATCATTTTGAGTCCGCTGCTAATTTCTGCTAATAAAAGCAGGCATCAGTACCTTGGAGGACACTTACCTTCCCATCCATGGTGGATCTACATTATTCCACCTTGTATTCTGGTGTTTTTGTTTGTTTGTTTCCATATTACCTACCCACTGACATATTTTTCTCAAAGGCAAATACCAAGACTTCAACAAACATTCCCACATTTTAAAAAAAGTGAATACTTTGTACCAGGAATCATCTTTGGTAATAATAATTGCAGGAAAACTATCATTTATAGTCAGGCACTGTGCTTTATGTGCTTTAAACATAATTCTCTCTCTGTCTCTCTGTCTCTCTCTGTCTCATACAAACACACACACACACGCGCACAAATACTACAAGGCACGTATTATTTTCTCCTTTTTGTAAATGTGGCAACTAAGATCCAGGCTAAAAAATAACCCTAAATCACAGAACTCTAGGAAGTAGAGTAGATCTACTTCTAGATAAATACCAAATCTTTCTGATTTCAACCCAAATACTATACTGTTTTAATAAGACATAGTATCTTTTCTCAAAGAGTTCACAGTCTAGCGCATTTGGCATGCTTTTGGACTCTGAGCACCTGGGACTGTCATTTCTATACTTAGAGAATTTGCCACCTATGAGTCCATATTTTCCCAAGACAGAAGACAGAAATCCATTTTCCCAGCCTTCCTTGCATATGACTCACACGCCTTCAATCAGTTACACATGCAGGAGACTTCGATTGGGAAGGGAATGGAATAAAGAAACATGCACCATGTGGGTTCCATTCTATTAAGGGCAACAGCAGAGCCACCCGGCCTTCAGAAGCAGCAGGGTTAGAGGTTCTGGAGGTGGCATTCAGTGCCCAGGAGCAGGGGACCACATTCTGAGGACTGTGGCTGCTGGTGCCGCAGTGCACTCTACCCTGAAGTCATCTTGGACATTGATCCTAACCTCTAAACATGATTCTCTGACTCTCCCAAAAATTCTCTGAGAATTCTAATAACTTTTAGTATATTCTTTTTTTGGATTAACCAGTTATATTTAGTCCTGTTATTGTCAACAGATTTATTCCCTTCACATTGACTTCCATACAATAGACATTTTGTAAATTTGGTTTTTTGGTTGACAAATGATAAAATGATTGAAAAAAATCATTTTCTATCATAAAATGATAGAAAAATTAATAGGAGATAAACTTTCTAGGCCCTTCAACATCTTAGTTACCCTCTGTCTTTTCAATGTACCTCAATTTATCAATATCATTCCAAAATGTGTCATCAAGAACTAAAAACAATGCTGCAATGTGGCCTGATTAGTACTGAAGAGTGAAGGATGATCATCTTCCTTGATTTAAGCTGTATATCTCTATTCACACAGTCTGGAATGACATAAGCACTCTTAGTAGCTACATCACATGATTAATAAAAGGAACATAAGAACTTATGGGATTTGTGGTCAAAATTCAATAGAAGCCTAAATATGTGAGGTGGTTACTAGAAGAGCCAATATAGTTTTGGATGGCATCAATAATAGTTAAGGGAAAATAGAACCTACCAAAAGTGGAATGCACTGAGTTCCAAATTCGCAAGTTCCTGGTCATGGAGGAACAAGGACTGTGTGGTCTCCAGCCAAGGATGCCTGAAAATGGATTTCTGCTTTGAAAAAGAGGATGTGCAAGATGACAAAATCCATAGTTCAGTGATTCTATCTTCCAGGTCAACACAGAATCACAGACTATAAATTACCCAAACGTGGGGTTTACAAATGTCAGCCACGGAGGTTCTTGAGGCCAAGAGATTTGTACCTCAAGTACCTTGATCCTGCATTAGAGAACTATCCAGATGAAGTTCATGTCTACAAGGCAATTTAAACCCTTAATCTCGACTGAAATTGGTAAAGTTTCAAAATCCAACTAGAAGGAAACTGCTTTGAAATGCACCCCATTCATCAGACATTTATTGGTTAAAAAGTTGGGGAGGGTTTTGTGCCCTTCTGGTGTTATCACTGGCGTGAGGGAGCTGACAATAAATAAAAACATGAAAAATGAGTAAATCATAGAGTATTTTAGAAGCTTTGGGGGGGGAAAAACCAGTAGAACAGCATAAAAGGGATCCAGAAGGCAGGAGAGGGGTCAGTTTGCAATTTTAAATAAGGCAGTCGAGTAGTTTTCATGGAGAAGGTGATTTTGAGACACTGAAGGGAACTCAGGAAGCCAGCCATGTGGCTGTTTGGGGAAAGAGCTTTCCTGGCAGAGAGAAGAGCTAAAAGAACAGAGGCCTGAGACAAAAGCAGGCCTAGAGTATCCCAGGGACAGCAAGTAGGCCAGTGTGCCTGGAGCCCAGGAAGCAGGGAGAGGGAAGTAGGAAAGGAGGTCAGAGAAAAGTCAGTTCACGATCACTTAAGGCCTTTCAAATCATCGTAAGGACTTTAGTCCTGGAGAAGCGACAGGGTAAAGCAGGAGACCCATTCGGGGCTGTTGCTACAATTCAGGTAAGCGATGATGGTGGCTCTGTCCAAGCTGGTAGCACTGTCGGTGGTGAGAGGTGGTAAGATTGTGAATATGTGTTAAAGGTAAAGCCAACAGGACTTTCCTGACAGATTGAACAGACGGTGTTAAAGAAAAAGCAAAAAGGGCAAATCCAAGGCTTTAGGCCTCAAAAACTGGAAAGTTGAAGTTGCCAACAGATGGGTGGAGCAGATTTGGGGAAGAGGGTGGGGAGGTCATTTGGGGCCCTGTGATGTTTGCCATCCAGGTGGAGGTGCTGGGTAGACAGTGGAAGGCAATGGTTTGGAGATCTAGGAAAGGAAGATAACAGACTTAAAACTAAGGCGTGAAACTATAAGAATTCTAGAAGAAATGTTGGAAAAATTCTTATAGACATTGGCCTAGGGAAAGAATTTATGCAGAAGACCCCAAAGGCAATCACAGCAACAACAAAAATAAATAAATGGTACCTGATCAAATTAAAAAGCTCACACAGCCAAGAAAAGTATCACAAGAGCAAACAACCTATAGAATGGAAGAAAATATTTGCATGCTACACATCCTATAAAGGGCTGATAACTAGAATCTCTGTAGAACTCAGGAAAATCAGCAAGAAAAAAATCAAAAACCCTATGAAAAAGTGGGCAAAAGACATGAACAGAAACTTTTCAAAAGAAGATAGACTAATGGCTAACAAACATATGAAAAATGCTTAACATCTCTAATCATCAGGGAAATGCAAATCAAAACCACAATGAGATATCTCTTATCTCCAGTGAGAATGGCCTTTATCAAAAAGCCCCACAACAATAAATGTTGGTGTGGATGCAGAGAGATACGGACACTCATACACTTCTACTGGGACTGCAAACTAGGACAACCTCTGTGGAAACTAATATGGAGATACTTCAAAGAGCTATAAGTAGAACTACCATTTGATCCAGCAATCCCATTACTAGGCATCTACCCAGAGGAAAAAAAAGACATTCTATAAAAAAGACACCTGCACTAGAATGTTTATAGCAACTGAGCTACTTTTCAATCCCTAGTTTCCTCATCCATAAAATAGGGCTAATGATTTATGTATCTCAAGGTGGTTGCCATGATTAAATAAAATAAGGATGTAGAAACACCTAGAGTACTTCCTTCCTTCTTTTCTTTCCTCTTCCTTTCTCAGGGACAAAAAAAAAAGCAGGATATAATCAAATGTTGCAGATGACTTAAAAATAGTTCAGATGAGTTTTAGAGTAGGATTAAGTCTGATGCTTAAAAATTATTTTACATGATGTAAAATATTTGTGCCCCAAAGGCTACTATTGCTACACTTTCTTCTTTTCTCCTTTTCCCTCTCTTTCTTCCATTCTCTCTTTTATTATAATCCCTTTCTCTCCCTCTCTTTCTTCCTTTCCTTTTTCCTGTCAAGAGCTATAATATAATTTTCTTTCTTTCTTTTTTTTGAAACAGAATTTTGTACGTATGAGCCACTGGGCCCGGCCTGTTTTTTTTTTTCTTAATTAGGAGCTATGTGGATGAGGTGTTTTAGTAGCCTTCTAAAGTCTTCAAAACACGGATGACACTACACTTGCTTAATTTTCTCCTACCTCATTCCTACTCATTTTTGGTCTATTTGGCTGATTCTTTCTCTTCTCTCCAAGTCTTTATGCTCAGAGTGATCTATGGTTCCTCGCTGATCCTCCTTTTCCCAAATCTATATCCTTTCCTCATTTCTTCTAGAATTCTTATAGTTTCACGCCTTAGTTTTAAGTCTGTTATCCACTGTGACTTGATTTTTGTGAGAGGTGAGTGGTGCGGATCCTGTTTCAGTCTTCTGCATGTGGCTATACACTTTCCCAGCACTGTTTATTCAATAAGGATTATTTTCCCCAGTGTATGTTTTTGTTTGCTTTGTCAAAGATTAGATGGCTCTATGAGGATGGTTTTATGTCTCTGTTCTTGTGCCAGTACCATACTACTTTAGTTACTATAGCCTTGTAGTATAGCTTGAAGTCTGGTAAATTGATGCCTCCCAATTAGTTTTTTTTGTTTAAGATTGCTTTTGCCATACGGAGTCTTCTCGGGTTTCATACAAAGCACAGAATTATTTTTTTCTATATCTGTGAAAAATGATGTTGGTATTTTAATAGGGATTGCATTGAATCTGTAGATCACTTTGGGTAGTGCAGACATTTTAACAATATTGACTCTGCCAACCCATGAGCATGGTATTGTTTTCCACCTATTTATGTCCTCTACTATTTCCTTCTCAGTGTTTCACAATTCTCCCTATAGAGGTCTTTTACCTCCTTAGTTAAATATATTCCAAAATTCACAATTGCAAAGATGTGGAAACAACCCAAGTGCCCATCAATACATGAGTGGATTCATAAAATGCAGTATATGTATACCATGGAGTTCTACACAGCCACAAAAAACAATGGTGATCTAGCACCTCTTGTATTATCCTGGATAGAGCTGGAGTCCATTCTACTAAGTGAAGTATCACAAGAATGCAAAAACAAGCACCACATGTACTCACTATCAAATTGATACTAACTAATCAACACTTAAGGGCACATATATAGTAGTAACATTCATCGGGTGTTGGGCAGATGGGAGGGGGTGGAGGGGAGGGGTATATTCACACCTAATGGGTGTGGTGCGCACCATCTGGGGAATGGACACACTTGAAGCTCTGACTGGGGTGGGGCAAAGACAATATATGTAACCTAAACATTTGTACCCTGGTACTTATGCTAAAATAAAACAAATAAAAAAATAAAAAATAAAGAAATAAAGTAGCTTAGTTAAGCTGCAAAATTAGTAAGAAATAGATATTAGAACAGCTCACTGCCTCTTTACACAATCAACTTAAGACAAAATGTCTTAAAGATTTTTTTCATTAACTTTTCCTTAAGGGTAGGTTCCTAGGACTGCTCAGTCCAGAGTTGCTATGGAGTCTCCCAGGACTCCCTGAGTATGTGCTATTTTGTGTTTAAAGGGGATTATGCTTGTGAATGGGTAGTGAATAAATTACGGTTATCTCTTTAATTAATCATTACTCTGCACTATTTATTACATTGCTAATGTAATTATTTCTCCATATGTGAAGATAACACTTGAAACCTTTTAAAATGTCACCAAAGGAACTACTTCTAGATTCTTCTGGGACAATTAAACTAGCATAGCATGGAGTTTTTTTTTAAATAATATGTTTTTTCTTCAGAACAAAACTCAATCAGAAATGTCATACTTGGACAAGATTATGAAAAAGTGTGTTAAGAGAGGTCAAATAATCACCTTGTACAAAATATGCTGGTCAATAAATTGATGCTCAGATCATACAGTCTTCCTGGGACATTCTAGGATATGGAAAGAGATGTAGTGGGATACTGGGGAGAATATGATAAAGTTCTGGAGTCTTGCAGACCTGGCTGTAGATCCTGGCTCTAATATTTCCTAGCAAGATTGAATTTGCAGGGTTCCAAATCACCTTTCTGCTATGGCACCTTTCTTTCTTTCACTACCCATTCACAAGCATAATCCCCTTTGTTTCTGTCTCTGACTCAATATGCAAGTCCTGGACATGCTCATCCAGAGGACACACTGTCTGCCACACCTATCCCCACAGGGCCCTGTGTCACCTCCACCTGCCCACCCCTATCCTCTGCATGGCCAAATGCAAAGACTTCAGGCCTTGCCACTGCCCTTAAAGAGTCCCTCCCCATCCCCAACCCTGCTGAGCTATTGCCCAAATCTTTCTTAATTAGCTCTGAGGCAGTATGATAGAATTTATCCTTCTCCACTCACTCTGGAAAGATGAGTAGAATCTAGAAGTAAAGCAAAACGTGCTCACTTCGTATGTGCTCACTTTGTAATGGTGAGCATTTCAGACACAAAGCAATGTGTTTAGCAGCACTCTCAGAATTCCTTGAACTGGCATCCTCTGGGGTTGTAGAAGACAAAAATCTTAAATATTAATCAATTTAAATGTATTCAGAACTGCTTTGAGTCTGCATTAAAAATCAAGGCCATAATTGGTGAGCAACAAATGTATTTGTTGAATAGATTATTTGAGTTGACCATGGCATTCCTATTGTCACACCACAAACCTTAATTAAATGTCTGCAATAACTTTATAAAAGCTTAAATGTTGCTTTATTTTATCAGGATTCCTGAAAGTGAATAAATACAATTAATTAAAATGAATGTTAGATCACTATTTGGCCATTTCTGATGACAAACATGAAATATTTTCATAGACTTTACATTTTTTTTTCCCCAGGGCACAGACAGCAAGGATAGACTTTATATTTTTCAAAGCATCCTTTTCCATTGGATTCTCCATAACCCTACAAGCGTCACTGGGAAAGTATGTTATCCCTGATTTTTAGATGAGGAACATTAGGCTCAAATATGTGATTTGCCCAACATTACACAACCAGGAAACAGTGGTGCCACCATGAGACCTCGATATTCTGGCTCTAAACTCCCTTCGAAATGTAGGGCTTTTCTTTATTAATATCATCTGCCAAGTAAAGTCATTAAAGTCCATAACATAAACCCAGGAGATGTGAAGTCGCTACACAAAGGCTGTCTCCAAACACTGCTTTATTTGTTCAATGAGTGGTACAGACAAGTGCTATGAATTTGGAGGAGGAAATAATTATCTGTGAGCTATAATGGTCTTCAAGGTGGATCATTTTAGGAATAGGTTTGGCTTTTTGTACTTTATTTTACAAGTATATTAAGAATTTGGGAAAAATTTAGATGAACATCCTTAACTCCTACCAAAATTTGTTGTCCTGATTCCATCGTTTTTATCAATGTCCCAATTTTTACTATTTGGAACGATCTTGACATCATAAAAGATTAAATGAACGCTAAAGTGCATGTCTTGAATAATTGACGAGGCATGTGAAAAAGAGGCATAAACCCACCTTGAGATCTTCAGTTAGGCGACCTCTTTTCTCTCCTGGTAACTGACGATAATGATGGTGAGGAGTGGTTGCGAGGGCATAAAGGAATAATGAACCCAGGAGAGGCTCTGTCAATGTTAGATTCCTTCCTCCTGCCCCTCTGGAGGCACCGCCTGCCTGCTCACTGTCCCAGTACGCCTTCTACTTCTCTGACTCCATGTCTTTAAATACATTGTTTTTTCCCATACTTAACAAACAATCATTCAATCAGAAAGCATATTTTTGAGTGCTCACTACATGTTAGGTAACCTGGTGCCTGGGATTCAGCTGCAGGTCTCAAGGGCTCATGGGGATTAGATATTTAACACAGTAATAACCACAATATGCCACAAGCTCTGCGACAGTGGAATACGCTGGAAGCTACATGAGCTTACAAGGATTTGTATCATACTGGCAGAGCAGATCAGGAAGGGCTTCCCAGAAGAAGTGATGCTTGGACTTACCCTTAAAGTTAGCCAGGAATGAACTCAGGGCAAGAAGGAAGAGGTGCAAGGTCCAGGGAGTAGCAGGACAAACGTGACTATTCACTTATCCTCTTCTTGTCTATTATTTTCAACATCTTATCAATACCTTCTGTGGCAGAGGCTGTCAGCTGCCTTCCAATCACCCACTCTCTCCTTTTCTCTGGAATTAATGGAACAGCTAAAACATGTGCCAGCCTCTCTTGAGTTCAACCAACTGTAGACTGAAAATATTTTTTAAAAAGGATGGTTCATGTACATGTACTGAACATGTACAGACTTTTTTTTCTTGTCATTCTTCCCTAAACAATACAGTATAACAACTACTAACCCAGCTTATACATCAAATATTGTAAGCTATCTGGAGGGAACAGGAATGAACACGGGGGAACATGGAGCTGTGAGCTGGAAGGAGTGAGTCTCTGGCAACTTCATAAAGCCATCTTAGCAATCTCTTCCATGTCAGAAACACAAACTTTTACCTTGTTTGGTCATTACTAACCTTGTGCTTTTCTTCCCCCCGTCATATGCAGTTAAACCTAATCATAAATGAGCCACCTTCCAAGATCATTCTAGCTCATATTATTTCCTTCTCTTAATTTATATTACATGTTTGCACCACCCTGTTAAACAAATAAATCTCTGTCTGAAGATAAACTTTTTATGACAATTTCATTTTTCCTGGATTTATATCATGCCTTTCCGACAAATTATAAGCTCCCTGAGGGGAGAGCATTAAGTCATACATTTCCCTTTGTCACTGCAATTCCGGTAAAGTGTCTGATACAGAATACATGTTTAATAAATGGTTACTGTCTGATTACGGCATGGCTGCCTGTTTGAAAAAATGTGGGGAATTTTTAATCTTTATTTAAAATTCTTCAGAAAGGGAAATAAATATTAGTGAAAATGCAAATATGTCCTCTAGAGGGGGAAAAAAAAAGACAAAACTCATCCCATGAAGTGATGGGTCTCAGATGCCATAATACGTCTTTCTCTTTAATCAAGAAATTTTACTTTGCTTTCTTAAAAACAGAAGTCACCAGCACAGAGACCACATTCTAGACAGAAGCCAATTCACCTGTGGGTAGAGCCTCCCCCTGTTGAGTTTGTTATCTCTGATGAAGTTCGACCCCTAAAAATATAACCTCATGAAGGTGGAAGCTACTTGTGCTAAAAGTAAAATTATCTCACAAATGCTTTTCTTCCTAGTTTTTTATCCTAAATGCAGAGTTTACATAGATAACATGTTCATCCTGTGTTGAACCTCTAGTTGCTCTTTAAAAACTTTTAGTACTCTGTGCTTTGGAGCTGTCTGCCATGCTGCAAACACCCAGTTTCCACCAACTGTCCTTAAAACATATCTACTTGTCCCATGAGCTCTTAACTACCATAGATAAAAGGGCCAGTGAAACTGAGAAAAGTTACATCTGTATGTAAACCAAATGCAGGGAAACGAAAAAAGAAAAAAAAAAAAACAACAGAAAAAACAATGTCAAAAGAAAATAAAATCACTTTTTAATTGACTCTTTTTGCCAGTTGACGAAATGAAGCACTTGCCCTTTCCTTATTAACTTTAGTCTTTTGAACAATTTTTTCCATTGTAAGCACTTTCTAAAAAATCATTTTCACACATTTCTGAGATACATCAATCCTTCCAGCATTCCTCTATGCACACATTATAGTACCCTAGCTCTAAATATAAAAGACTTTTATTATGTCCATTAACCATGGACACATGTGCTCCAAAAGTTTCCTGACACGCAGTCATTTGTGGTTTTTTAATTATAAACAGAAAATATTCACTAGAAAAATAAAGAAGCAGCCCATAAATGTATCGTTATACATTTAGTTTTGTTTGCATACAACAAAACGATTGGATAAATGACTTTCCCAGTTGCCAACTCCAGGAAGTGAGCATGCATGTGTTTATATACACAAAGAGACACACACACATTCACATGTGCAATTAAAGCCATGCATTGTATAGGACTCAAACATCTGTAATTGTGGGTACCACTGTCTTGTTTCTAAAATAAGGGTACAGATTCTCCCTAGACTCACCAGGTCTCCTCTGTATGAAAAATTAAATGGGAAAGAAGGCAATGCCCAGTAAAATACTTGACAAACGAAGTCATATTTATTGAATGCGTTTATTTTAACAACCAAAAAATTCTAACAGCCTAACAATGCACATAAGTTAAAAATTAATTATCACTTAGTGATAACAAAGATAGTTGATTTACATGGAAAAAAAGAACATTTACAATATGTTAATCCTTATTCACATTGTTGATACCGCAATAAAACACAATTTGTTTTTTTCATTTCACAAAAAAAAAAAAGGCGGGAAATTGTGCTTTGTCAAGAGGCACTACAAGAGAAAGTTTCTTCTTCCAAATAGATATTATATGACAGATATTGAATAAATAGACATATATGCATTGTAATTCGCAAAGATCTGGCAAGACCACAGGCTAAAATGCCCACAGATTCACTTAGAACCACTGCAAACTTGGCAGTGAAATTAAAAAATAAAAGGCAAGACTTAGCATTGAAAAATACCTAATAAATTTTTGGTTGAAGTGTAAAAGATACCAAATGCGGATGCCATCAATAGATGAACCACCTTGTAAGAGCTTGGCAAAATCAGTTTCCATTACGTGTACAGAATGACCTTCAGCAACAGTGTAAGAAGACAATTTGGAAAGAGTAACTCGGAGATCAGGAAGCAGCAACCATGGACTTTCTGATTAAAGCTGCAGCATACTACAGAAATAGGAAGGATGGGCCCAGGGCTTACCCACAAACAACCATCCTTTTGCAAAAGTATATGACGCTCGTGTCAAGATAATTTTTAAACATCATTATTTGAAAAAGTACAGGAAAATGTCCCTTTAAAAACTCCAGAGGTTACTGAGCAGCTAGAATTAGCTTGTATTGCAACATGTCTTCTCCCTGTATATTGTAAGTTCTGAGTTAATATCTACACATAGAGGTTTATTTTAACTCCTACCTTTTATACCTTTCAAATATATAAATAGTATTAACAGTTATATTACAATGTTTGTGTAGTAAACAGAAAATAACTTTCAAAGTGATATTGCATGAGGTCTTTGACAAGGTTGCATGAAAGCACAACTCAAAACAAATCCAACCATGTGGGACTGTTTAATGGCCATTTTAAAGCATGGATTAGGTTCACTAGGCCAGTCCTGAAGGTGAGGTCTCCTCCTGCAATTACTGTAAGTGGAAGCGGAAAGTAATGCTACTGGTGTTTCTGACAGGAAGCCGAAGGAGACTTAGAGAACCATAGTAGATTGCAGCTTTAATGCTCATCCCACTCAACAGCCAGTCAGCATTAGTTCTGCTTTACGTAAGGGTAATTGCTATGTAGGTAACTGGGACAACGTTTCCTTTTAGGACAAGTAGGTGATTCTACTGAAATCGCTTCATGAACTCTATTGCCCAGAGCTGCACAATGATTCAAAAACAGGTTCTTGTTAGGGCTGCCATAGCAGGAAAAGGGATGGGAGAGATCAGGGACTGAAAATGTTTAGCTAGGTGGATGGAATGTGTACGAAGAAGAGGAAGCCCAAAGTGAAACAGAAATAAGAAACTTCTTTTGGGAAAGGGAAGAATGGAGATTTGTTTGAAAGGGAGCCCCTTTAACTGGGCAGCAATTTATTTTCTAACTTAACATTACATTGAAGAACTATTTTCTATTAAAAAAAAAATAGCAACAAACAACTTTTAAATGAGCAGGCTTATTAATTTTAAGATTTGAAGCCACAAGCAGGTAAATAAATTTCACAACAAAATGTGGCTTATACTATGAAATCCATACGTCCAATGTCAAAATGTTATTTTGTCAAGACTTGCACTAATGGACAAGTTTTCTCTACACTGAATTTCGGTTTTACTTATTTGGAATTCCACAGAAATGCATCTGTTCGCTACATAATGACAAATTGAATAACGGAATGTATCGAGTCATTTTATTGAGTCCTTTTAAGTGTGCATTGTGTCTTTAAGAGTAATTTGACTTGTATTATTTTAACGTGCCCTGATTTCTTTTCACTTTACTTTTTTTCTTTCTTTCTTTTTTTTTTTCTTTTTTTCTTTTTTTGGCAGTGTTGATTTATTTTGTTAAATACATACCTCAAAAATTACCCATTAAGCTGCCAGATAGGAAGCCATAGAATTAAAAAAAAAAAAAATCAGGGACAAACACAAAAAATAAATAGGAATTCAAAAATAGTCACCCCACCCTGAGAGCAGGCCGCAGTTTATCAAAAAGCCAAAGCGACTCACTGTGAAGTGGTTTTCTTTTAATACATAAACAAGTCTTTTCTTTAGGAACTCATTTCACAGTCTATTCTTTCGGATTGTAAAGTTCTCTGTCCCATGCAACTTTAATATATATATGTAAATATAGAGATATATACATATACATATACACACACGCTCGGAGCTTCCTTCATTTATTCCGTAGGTCTTTTCATCCTGGAACTTGCCTGATGTAACTTCTGTAAGTGCAAGGACAATGAAGGCGGAGTCTGCTGTGATTAGAATTACTATGATCCAGTCAAATGTAAAAGTGTAACACTCGAGTGTCTTTGCCAAGGCGATGTCTGATGCGGAAATACTGAACTTACTCAGTCATAGGTGTATCCTGTGCAATAAAGAAATATCAAAAAGGGTAAGAAAAACAAAACAAACAGACATAAAAAGACAAAAATGAAGCAAAAAAAATTTTTTTTTTTTTAAGAAACTAAAACAGGAAATCCTTGGACCGATGTATTGCTTTGCCTGGTAGGAGTTCACATTATCTCTGGTCGATTTCTGCAGGCGCGGCCTTGCTCTTGTCAGCGCTCTCCTCCTCGGCCTCCACTTTGTACATCTCCTCGGAGCCTTCCTCGCTGTCGTTCTCCTCTGACTCGGTCAGCAGCTCCTCGTCCTTATACTCCGCCACGTCCACCGCGGAGCCCAGGTGCTCCTTCAGCTTCCCGTGGTGCTTCACGTGGTACCGCTGGTTCTGGAAGAACTTGATGATGGTGTGTTTGGGGAGATCCAGCTGGGCCGAGAGAGTGTGGATGGCTTCCTGGTCGGGGTACAGGCCTACGTCATGAATAAAGCTTTGCAGGATCCCCAGGGCTTCTAAGGAGATCTTTGTGCGAGACCGGGGCTTTTTGGCACAACTGTCTTCAGTCGGAGGAGGTGGGGGAGGCGCTTCTTCTCTGGGAGGGGAACTCTCCTTGGCTGGCTGAGATTGCTGTCTATGAAGGACCTGAGAATTAATAGAGAAAAAATGAACATCTGACTCATGATTTTGCCTTTTGAAAGCCATCAGCCCTCTGAAATATGGGCTATCTGTCTACCACTGGAGTTATGCTGTAGGAATTTGTAAAGTCAGGTCTTTGGAAAGCTTAAAAGCATTTCTGGAGATTTAGAATCTCGTCTACAAAACAAGGGGTTCCTAAGAGTAATATTTGCTAACATTTATATTCTGAGACACAGAGAAGTTAAGTCATTTGTTGCTCAAGGTCATTTGAATTTAAGCAACCTGGCCTCAGAGTCCTCTACACCTTTAACCACCAAGATATGCCTCCTCTCTGAAGGCTAATGACAAAGAAACTGGACATAGAGGGAAAATGTGGTCTCTATAATCAGACAACATGGCTTCAAGTCTAGACTCTTCTACTTAGTTGGGTATCCTCGGGCAACTCACTTAATATCTTTAAGCCTCAATTTCATCATCTATAAAAGAAGGATAAGGAACTGACCTCCTAGGGATGTGGTAAGGATTAAATGACATAATTGCTGTAAAGAACAGTGCTTGTCTTAAATCCAGGATTGGCAAACTTTTTTCAGTAAAGGGCCAGATAGTAAATATTTGACACTTTGCAGGGCCATATAGTCTCTGCAACTACTCAACATTAGCAAATGAGCATGGCTGTGTTCCAGTAAGGCTGGATTTGGCCAATGGGTCATAGTTTGCCTATTTCTGGCTTAGAGCACATGTCCAATAAATGATAGTAGTTATTATCCTCAGCTTCATAATTACTCTGAGAGTGTTATAGAGTAATAATTGGTACCTGAGCCAGAAAATCAAGCCTTCATAAAATTAGAAACAATTTTTATTTATTTTCTTTTAGTTCTGATTTTGGTCCTTTTGATTTTCAATGTCTTTTAAAAGTATAACAACTTCCAAATTTAAAGACAACACTGGGTATGGTGGCTCACGTCTATAATCCTAGTACTTTGGCAGGTGGAGGCGGAGGATTGCTTGAGGATAGGGGTTCCAGACCAGCCTCAGCAATAGTGAGACCCTGTGTCTACAAAAAAAAAAAATTAAAAAATTAGCTTGCTGTGGTGGCATGTGCCCATAGTCCCAGCTACTCGGGAGGCTGAGGCAAGAGGATCACTTGAGATCAGGAGTTTGAGATTGCTGTGAACTATGATGATACCACTGCACTTTAGCCAAGTAGACAGAGCCAGACCAGATCACAAAAAAAAAAAAAAAAAAAAAAGAAAGAAAACAAAAGAAAAGAAAAGAAAACCCACATTAACTGTTTCATTTCACCCCTGTTTCCAAGCAAGCAGCTTTTATTGAAAGCAAAAGTGAAAGTTCTCTCTCTCTGTCTCTGTCTCTCTGTCTCTCTGTATCTATCTCTCTCAGGAGTGGGCAGGCTTAAAAAGAGCAGCTGCACGGAAAGGAAGGGGTCCGTGGTCTTACGAAGTCTCTAGAAATTTGGGTAGTAATTCCTAGAATTGGGTTCCCTCCCATTTTCATACTTCATACAGTTGTTTTGGAACTGTGTATCTTAAATGACTATTTTTCACTCATATAGATAGACCTTAATATCATTATAAACTAATCCCCTTTGGTACACACTTCCTAATTTCTAGAGTTTTGCCCCCTAATATTAAGGTTTTCTAGTTGTTGTAATTTAAATAACTTCTCTTTTTATCTCTATCTATGATTCTCCACTCAAAAAAAAAGCCTAGTTAGGCAAGCTTACTCTTCATCTGCATAATTACTTCTTCAAAATAATCTCTATGTATAAAATAATTTCCCATTCTAATATTAATTTTTTAACTTCTTCAGTCTGACTAAAGAAACAAAGTGCTACGGGGAAGACTGTCCGAGGACTGGGCTGCGCTCTCCCCACAGGCTACGTGAGAAGGATGCGATGGAGGGAAGAGGGGCATGAGATCCCGCCGAGGAACCTCAGCCGCAGCTCACACCTTACAGTCACCTGCAGTGCAGGGGATGAAGAGGCTACTGCGAGCTTCCCGCATTAAAATGTGTCATGTCAACCCCAAGGCAAAGACCATATTTCCTATGCTCAGATCAGCGTCTGACTTCCCGGATCCTCCCAAAACTTTGAAGAATAGTAAGTTTGCTTTTTTAAAAACACATGTTTTTCCTTTTACCAGTCTCTCATATTTTATGTAACCCTTTTCATGTTAGAGTAACAAATTAAACATTTTCCAGAGTTCAGGGGGAATAAGTCCAATCAATGCAGAAGAAAACATGCCTAGTTACATTAAAGAACCCTTCCTACCACCATCTCCACCACCAATCCCACCACCACCACATCCTACCCATATGATCCATTTTTTTTTCTTTTTAAGCTAAGAAACATTAGCATCAAAGCAAGCATTTAAGGGGGAAAAAAAATCTCTACCATTAATCCCAGTCTCGGGATCCATATGATGAACAAATACTTGCCCATCAGTGTGAAAGTATCAGTCTTTTATAAAGAGAATTTAATAAATATTAGGGCAGATGAAATTGTCACCTAAATAAAATGATTTTACATTTTGCAAACAAGAATCAGTAGTCAAAAGAATAATCAGAAGCAAATAAGAATATCTGCCGTAATAAGCTGATGGCTGGTGGCAGGGAAAAAAGTCTAAAACACAGGACTATAAAACAGTGGCACTAAAGTCCCTATAATGTTGACCAATTAAAATGAATGTTCTTAGCATTTTCTTTACCACTTTCAACTAAGAGTAAACTCATGCGGTCTGTTGTGGTAAGCTGGCATCAGCAAAAAAGTGAGAGCTCCGTTCCTCAGCATCCTAATTATACCCGGCAGGGAAAGCAGAGCTGCGTGGCAGGCCGGTGCCACTCACGCCAGCTCTCACGGCAGGAAGATACGTGCTCTGAGGCCATAACCTGGGCAGCATGGGCACTGTAATACGGAAACCTCTGTGCCAACAGGTGAGGATTTCCGCTTTTGATGAGAGAGAGACTGAAATTATGTGCAGAGTACACACTGGAAGAACATATACTCAAGCATGAGTACTCCCTATTAGAGCAATTGTGCTAATTGGAAAACAAAAGAGAATTAAAATGCTCCATTTTCTAAATTATACTCGCCTTCTGTAGTAAAAGTCAGCATAACGGTTCCATTTAATTGAATAATTAGATTGGTTCTTCAGGGATTTTCCATTGTGTGTTGGTTAGATTTAAAGAGATTTTCCAAAACTATACTTTGAAGTTACTATAATCTTTCTGCATGATCGCGTTTGTTCGCCGTAGGTCCAACCAACTGGCCTGCTTCGCCTCCCCCCTCATTTCTTAGAACTGAGCAGTTCATGTACAGAGAAGTCAAACATGAAATAGAGAAAGAACAGTAATAACAGCTACCACTCACTGATTGCTTATTCTGTGCCACGCAGTTCTAAGAACTTTACATGGATTAACTAGTTTAATCCTGACGGTTCCTCGGGAAGGTGCTACTTGGATCAAGAACAAATTGGAAACATGTAGCATCTCAGGGGAACCCTTTAAATTGGAAATCATAAACACAGGGAGCTGTCGGTCTGAGAAAGAAAGTTTCCAGGGGCCAATGACAACGTCGTTGCCCAACATAGACTAGGAAGATGTTTCTTAAGAGATGTAATAGCAAGAGAAATTATCTACAAAGTGAAATATATAGTTTCTGTAGTGAGTTGGGAAGAATGTCAGTATCTACACAAAGAAGGTTAAGTGATATTGTTCTAGCATCTTCTAATAAATAAGGCAAGTGTCAAAATACAGAATGCCCTCAGGAGCGTCTCTAAAGTGAAACTGTCTTACAAGTTATCAAAAGGCTAAGCTTTTTCCATCACACTGATACTTGTCTTTGGCTATAACTTCCTTTCTACCACAATATACATAACATCTGGGATTAAAAGATTCCCAAAGTTATCTGTCCTGTCTTCATTATTCCTCCAATGTTCTACTTACCCCAAGCAGAGAGTTATTGCCTCTAGACAGTTTCTAGCAAAAGAACTGCATGATTTCCTTTCTAGCCAATTGCTAAGAATTCTTCTTAATATCATGCAGTGCTTTCTTCCAGCGGTGTAAGTACTCTGAACAAAAACAGAGAAGTGCCTAATGCTTATAAGCTGGTCTTCCCTAGACAGGAAAGTCAGTCCAAACCCACTTACAAAATTCGCCCATCTAAAGGGCAGATCAAGTCATCTTTTATTCACTTTCTCACATCTTGACTAAATAATGTCAAATCTTTTAGCCTCTTCTTCACAGAACAAGTTTCTGAACTCCCACATAACCAAATTTTAGGTTTTTTTATCTCTGAATTTCTCATAGCATGTTCTCAATACCCTGTTAGTTAACTAGAACGAATCAAGTTTGGTCTCTGTCCCAAGCAAGTGCCCGGGGGGTCCTGTCATTATTGCTGATGGATGGATTTATAAGCTGTTTTGCCTCTAGGATCATTTGACAGTTCAGGCATATACTTATGGCTGATTAAATTTTTAAGTCATAAACTTCACAATTATTTCAACCAAGACAGAGAATGCCCTGCCAGATGAATAGAGTTCTCTTTCCTAACTAGTTCTCCATACACTCAGATTACAGTCTTCTGGAATTTTCTTCATATTAAGTTTAATTGGGCATTTTCTTAACTGTTTATACAAAACTGGAAAGACCATGGACTTTCAGCTTTATCCTTTTTTCTTTTTCAAAACAGGCCCAGTAGAAGGGGAAGAAACTATTGGTAGCATCTACTAAACACAAACATGCTCACACTGTATAAAAACAGAAATGAGTGCTTATGCCCCCAAAAGGCATGTTCATAGCAGTTTTTATAAAATCCTGGAACTAGAAACAATCTAAGTGTTTATCAATAATAGAATGGATAAATAAATTATGGTATACTTACATAACAGAGCAGTGATAAAAAATAAACTATTACTATACGCAAAAACATAGATAAATATTGCACATATATTGTTGAGTGCAAGAAGTCAGACATGAATGACTAAAAACTGTATGATTTCATTTAGGTGAAAGTCAAGTACAGGAAAAACTAAGAAAGAATGTAAGAATAGTAAAAACCTGCAATGACAATGTCGGCGTAATGGTTACCTCTGAGGTTTATTGTGTGGAAGAGGGTGGGAGGTAGCCTTCTGGGATGCTGAAAATATTCTCTGTACTGACTTGGGTGTTGGTTAAAAGGATATGTACATGTCTAAAAGATTACTGAACTATATAATTAATATCTATGCATCTTGCTGTATGTAAACTATAGCATATCTCCACATAAAAATGTTTTAAGTGGGCCCAGTAGTCAATTTTATCTATTCCCAAGTGATGACACTGCTCTTTATGTGATTTTCCCAAAAAATAGAATATATATCATTCTGTACAGATAACTATTCATTCCTTTCTACTCTTGACCTCTGCACACTGAAGCCTGTCAATTCATCCTACTTCTATTTTAGTATGACATTTTCTCCATCTCAATGAAACTTTGATCTAGTCAACAAATTCATTTCTGATAATTTCTGTCATGAGAGTCATGAAAGGTTTATTTAAAAGCCTCTTTCATAGCCTCTGTTATTGATTTTTCAATTTGACAATTAGGGATCACAGTAGTGAAATATTTAAGTAGCTTTAATAACAACAGAAACAATAATGATGATAATAGTAATACTAGGTGTTAGCATTCATGTAAAGCTTACTATGTGAGCCACATATTGACCTAAGTGCTATACATACATTTCATGTTACTTAATTTTCACAGTAATCCTGGAGGCAGGTATTTTTATGCTATTTTATGATGGGAAAACAAGTGCTGGGGGTGTAGGTAATTTGTTTAAGGTGCATAGCTTATAAGTAGCAAAACTGGGCTCCTTGAGCTTATCTGATTTTAAGGCCTATGCCCTTAAACATATGTTCTCTTGCCTTGTATGAGCAAGATTATATAGGAAAAGCAAACAAAGTCTCTAGAGCAGAGGAGACAGACTGTAAGTAAAATATCAGGTGGTTATAAATACTATAAGCAACAATAAAGCAATGCATAAAAAGGAGCATTGGAGAAAGGGGCAATTATTTGAGGTAAGGTGACTGAGGAAAGACTCCCTAAGGAGGCAGCACTGGGGCAGAGGCCTGAAAGAAGTGAGGCCCAGCTACGAGGAAGAGCATTCCAGACAACGGAAACTACAAGCAAGAATGCCTTGAGGCAAGAATATACTTGGTACCTTTGGAAAACTGCAAGGAAGTCAGCATGTTAGAGCTGTAGCCACTAGCCACATGTGGCTACTTAGATTCACATTGAAATTAATTAAAACAAGAGAAAAAAGGGAAATAACTCAGTTCCTCAGCTACATTTCAAGTGCTCCATTGTATTACTTGTGCAATAACATATTGGACAGCACAGATACAGGGCATTCCCCTTATCACAGCAAGTACTGTTGGACAGCCCTGTGCTAGAGATCAATGACAACCAAGTGAGCCAGGCCAGAGCGTGCAGGACCTTCGCATTCTACCGTCAGAGTAATGGAAGGCCCTCATGACGAACGGCAGTCACACAGTCTGGGCTAGCCAAAAAGATAGCAGGACTTGGAAACTGCTACTATTACTAGAGAGAAGGGAAAATATTTATATTTTTACATACTAAGAAGGAAAAATTTAGCTTGTAATATCTAACAATATTACATCAGAGTATCACAAATAGCAACATTATCATAAAACCACCAGAAGTCTGTATTGGCACTTCTGCCCTCCAAAAGAATGGTTAATTTACATTCAACTGATGGCTGCCTTCTTCTTCAAAGGTGCTTATCATATATAAAAGGAATTATGTTTAAAACAATCTGTCTTGGGTTAAAGGAGTAAAAAAAGTGTATCAATTTGTCAAATATTTATGGAGCATCTACAATAATTGGGCCTATTGATTTACAAAGCTTTTTAATCTAAGGAGTCCTCTAGCCAATGATCAAGGGTTGATGACTGTTATGGGGAGAATGTAAACAAATAAAAAGTTAAAAGTCCTAATAAGTTCCTTCTCATTTATTTGCTGAAATTTCTATGGGCTGACATATATGTCTATAAATGGACATGAAGATGCAATAAAGAAAGAGAAGTTGTAAATACACTCCAACGAGACATCAACTGCAAAATAAAACCCAAAACGTTACTTGCCCAGTCAACAAAGCACAACTATAATATGGACACATGTTGTTTCTCTGCCTTCAAAATCAAAAATTTTGAAAACAAAAGGACCTAATAGTACCATGACAAAACTTGACTAAGAAAGATAAAGCAGCTCTTCTTAAAGCTCCCAGTGTTCAAAATAGATTTTGAAGGCTTCAATGAAAACCAGCTGGGAGCCATGTGTAAAATATAATGGTTCTTGCCTGCAGGGAAGGAAGTGAGATCTTGAATGATTAAGTTTAGGAAAGTATATAATTCACTGTATCATTATGGGGTGAACTGGATTACTTATAATAAGCCAAGACTTTGTGGTCCTTTTTTATAGAGAAAATGAGAAATTATTAAGGAGGTGACTGTGTAAGTTGGTTGATCCAGCGTGGTAAACGGTTTCCCAGGTGGCCACATCTGCCTCTAAATGACACGCCTCACCCAGTGCTTCAGGTCCGAAGGGGGAAGGCACATCTTCAGGAGATGAAAATGCAAACAAGATGACTTTCATCTACAGTAATTTCGGGTTAATATCAGAATTACTTTGACTTGTTCAATTTCACCTCATCTATGAGAACAGAATATATAACTGTTGGTTCAAAAAAGGGAAGCATTCTTCCACTGCAAGTTCCAAGAAAAATATATTTAGCAACAATAAGAACAATGAGTCTTTATAACTCATTAGAATTTGTTAAATAGATCAATGAACACATGCTGTCATTTTACAAATATATTATATATAAAATTTCACATAACTGAAGTTTCAACAACCTACCTCTACCCCTTAATATTCCCTTTTCCTCAAAATCAGCATTAGAGACTATTAATTTTGGGTCAAAAATTCAGCAGGGAGAACTCAGCATTAATGATTAATAACTAACGTAAATATTAATATAACTATCTTATGTAAGTCTCATCTTTTGGACTATGAACTACACATTGACATACCGTATACCTGGCACACAGTGAGTGCACAGTATCTCTTTGTTCTGTGGCACTGAATTAATTCCATATTTTTGATTCTTTACTTTCAGATCAGTAATTGTTCTTATTCAGCACAACTAGTTATTATTTTTCTTGCTGTTATTCCTTTTTAGCAAAACTATGTTTAAAAAGTAAAGACTCAGTCACTAATTATAGGAATTTATATCTAGTGTGTATCAGAGAACAGGGATATAATTTTTTCTTTTTATTAACATTTCTATGCTTAAAAAAATTCTAGAATATTACATAACCTATAAGATGACATTGTACATAGCTTGTAAGCAGAAGTTCTGGAGTCATAAAGTTCTGGTTTCAAATCTAGATCCTATCCCAAAACCACAACTGCTTACTAGCCTTGTGACTCTGAGCAAGTTACTTTCTCTCTCTGAACCACAGTGTTTGTTAGTCTGTAAAACCTTCCTTGTAGTGTTAGGAGGATTAAGTTTGGTAAGGTATGCTAAGTACTTAGCAGAGTTCTTATCATAAGTAAGGTTTCAGTAAGTCATAGCTATCATGACAAAATGTGAGGAGGATTTAAGAACCGGTAGTATAATGCCTCACAGTTTTCTACAACATGCTTATCATAAAAGCAACAGATTCAGAAATCTGTCCTTTTTACCCCAAAGATCTACAAATCTACAAAGGGGCATGTCTACCAATAATTTTTCTTATTTCTTTCACTCAAATACTACATATATCTCTGTTCTTAACATGGCATCTAGCACATGAAGTTGCCTCTGAAGCATTTGTCACATGGAATTGAACCTTAAAAGTTATAGTCCCGTCCAAGGTGTTACCTTCTATATACTTGCCTGACATCCTCTTAGGAAGACATTCTTTATCAGTGGACCAAAGTGTGGTCCATGCAAGAGGCCCATGACATCAAAACTATTTTCATAGTAAAACTAAGACATTGTTTACCATTTTGACCATATTTGCACTGGTGGGATAACTGCTGGCCTTTAGCCATAATAATCAGTGGCACCAAACTCTACTAGTAGTTGTATTCTTCACTGTACTTAGAGTAAAAATGATGTCACTTGCATTTAAGAGTATTTTTGATGCAGTGGTAAAATTTTATTAATTATATTAAATCTTAACCCTTGAGTAAACCTTTTTTTAATATTCTGTGTGAGGAAATGGGAAGTGTGCATAAAACATTTCTGTAGCATGCTGAAATAAGATGACTGCCTTGAGAAAAAACACTCTCTGACTGAGTTTTAAGTTGAGCTAGCCACTTCTGTCATGAAGTGTCATTTTTACTTGAAAGAACAACAAACTATGGTTATTCATATTTGGATATTTGGCAGACATTTTCTTAAAAAATAAAGTGAGCCTGGCACTTCAAGAAAAATATTTTACAGTGCTTGTTGCCAATGATAAAATCTGACCTTTCAAGAAAAAATTAGAATTTTGGAAAACTTGTAGTGGCCACCACAAGTTTAATAGTTTCCCGATACTTAAAGACTTTTTTGATGATATTGGTGGTGATTTAACAAATGTTTTTGTTTTTGTTTTTAAACATGTCAGAAATATTAATAAAATGCACCATTTGTAAGATCTTCATAAGTCAGTAAACCAATATTTTCCAAATGACCAATGCATGATGTTACAAAGTTATGAATAAGTAAAAGATCCATTAAAAGTGCAAGGCAGATCAATGGATTATAAGGTAACAAAGTATGTAAGTATGAAAAGTTCATCAATATGGTCTCAGCTTCAATTCCACTTTGCAACTAATCTTTAAGAAACTATACTATCAAAGAAGAATATGACAATTATCTGGAAAGCATATTAAAATATTCCTTCCTTTTCTAATTACATGTCTGTCTTAGGCTTTTCTTCATTGACTTCAACCAAAACCACATATTGTATTAGATTAAATGCCAAAGCAGTTATAAGAATGCAGTTGTCTTTCATTAAGTCAGACTTTAAAATATTTACAAAAATATATAAACCATTGGTACCATTCCATTATTTTTTTGTTTGGGGAATATCATTATTTTCATAAAATTACAACATTTCCATATATGCCTATACAGTCAGCCCTCCATATCTGTGGGTTCCATATCCATGGATTCAACTGAAAATATATGGGGGCGGGGGGAAGGATGATGTGTCTGTACTGAACATGTCCAGGCTTTTTTTTTTTTTTGTCACTATTCCCTAAATGACACAGTATAACAACTATTTACACAGTATTTACATTGTATGTGGTATTACAAGTAATCTAGAGCTGATTTAAAGTATATGTGAGGATAGATGTGGGTCACATGCAAATACAACACCATTTGATATCAAGGACTTCAGCACCCATGAATTTTGGTATTTGGGAGGAGTCCTGGAATCAACACCCCACAGATACCAAGGGGTAACTATATCTTATCCATAATTATTTTTAAATTAGTAAGCATTTCAGAAATTCCTCAGAATTAATTTCTAATATGGTAGTATTGATAGATATAACACATTATTGGGGTCCTCAATAGTAAGAGTGAAGAGGGGTTCCAAGACCCCAAAATTTGAAAACTTTGCACTACATGAATCACACTCAACACATAGCCCTGCCTTTCCTCAATAATCTGGCACTCTATGATAAAATTCGAAAAGGACCTTACAGCTAAAAAAAAACCTACTTGAGTCAAATCACCTAGGAAGGCCTTAGAGAATGAGTGTAACAGAAATTACACATGTATTATGATTTGTCTCTTGACTTTATCGCACAAACACATTTTCACAGGCAAAACATATTCTCCAAGATACACAACTCAGCACTATTTCTAACTTCAAATGATGTTACTTGAGTTGGCTCTTATGATTGTAATTTCACATCCTAACATTATAAGACTTATTAAAAACCATGGTTTAGTTTTGTTGCTTTTTTTGGATTATACAGTATCCTAAGGTCAAAACTCAGGAAATCTGTTATTAAAAAAAAAGTATCCATGAAGTGATGACAAATTGCAGACTACAGGTGTTAGATTACATTTTGGCTCCAGGCAGGTTTAATATAAGTTGGTTCCTTTTTACAATTGCTCTTAGCACATACAGCTATAGAAAGGGGATTTTAAAAAAGAGAGAGAGAGAGAGAGAGAATAAGAAAAAAAAAAAAAAAGAATGGTGCTCAATAAAAGAAGACCATGTCAAGAGAAATCAATACAAACAAGCAAAATGGTAGGAAGTCTGACATGGAAATATGTGTTCAATTTCATCCAGCCTTAGTCTGTTTTGTTTTTTTTTAATATTGTAACCAAGACACTATTGGAACACTGTGTATGTTTTTAATGCAGTTTAATAATTGTTTCTCAAAATAAATACTTTGGTCAAAGATAAAAGCATAAAAACACTGTGACACAATAAGCTGTTAAACTTTGGTGTTGGAGGAAGCATGATTCTTAAAACAGCCTTTGGCTTGCATCATTTCCTCTTTGGTAATAAAATGAGAACAACTATACCAACAATTTGGTATAGTCTGGGGAGGAAAGTTGTTGCAGTCATTAATCTGATTACTGGGAATGGTCAGAATCTGCAAGCACTGAAGAGGTGACTGAGTGGGCTGCTTCTTCAATACAAGGAGATGAGCAGACAGTAAATTAAGCAGGGTCAATATGAGTAACTATATTTTAATCAAATAGACACCAAGACAGCATAGAAAACAATCCTGTCTCCAGTCAGAATGTAAAAGAGGGAAAGCATAAACACCTCCTGAACCCAATGGCAATTATACCTTTCCTTTCATCAGCATCACTTGATCATTTAGGGCCTAATATAACCAAAACCATTCCACAAACATGAAAGACAGAATCCATAAAAAGATTCAAGAAGAACAGACTATTTAGTATGTTTCAGGCCATGACCAGGCATCCTTATGACTGGGAGAAACTATCCCCAGCTCAACCACCCCAATCTCACTCAACTGACATCCACAAGCATTCTTTTCTCCCTGTTTCCACATTCCTCCACCACCCTTCCTAATGTTTTCTCAAAACACAAAGCTTAGCCTAAAAATTCACAAAAAAGGCCTATCTTTTGAAGAACAGATTCAAGGCACGAGTAATATTTCATTGTCTTTAAAGATCTTATATTTGTCTTATAATGAGTAAAGAGTAACATGGAAATGGTCAGGGTTGATAATTACCTCTAAATATCTGATTTTTAAATAAATGTATGACTTATTTCATTGCTATAATTGAGAAAAATGTGGCTTTTGCACTAGCATGAATGAAAAAAAGAAGCTCTTATGTTAAGTTAAAAATAATCAGGATAACTGCATGAAAAGAGTAAAAGGTTAGGATGACTTGGGTACCAAGAGTTAAAAGAACCAACTTGGAAATTCATAATACCTCATCAATAGCACAGGCCAGGAAAGACGTGCAAAGGGTTCAGGTTAAGAATGATCTATTGGAATTCTTAAACAGTTAATCTAGTTGGTTAAATAATTCTCAAGTGAAGTCAAAATATAACCCAAATGAAAACAATTTCATCAATGCCAGTGATATACGATTTGTGAACTCTGAAATTTGATTTTTTAAAACAGATTCAAGGTAAGCTCAAAAGAAGATAATACAGAGACTATTTCACATAAACAAATTTCATCTAATAAATTTAACCAGAGCAAAGTTTAGATTCCTTTTAAGTGAAAACACTTTAAGAGAAATGGAAGAAGAGACAGCACATTGTCAGCCAGGAATTGTCCATGAAGACTTAAATGATTTGTAAAGTAAAGCACCAAAGAGTCAGAAATCTAATCACTTGCAAATCCCTTTACAGTATTTATAAATACAGTGACAAAAATATAATTTGAAAACACCTATTTGGAAAAGAGTGATTTAGAAACAAGGATAATATGAAGGAGAAAGAGTATCTATGTATACTTTCAGTCATTCCTATGACTGAAAAGCTCAATAAATTACGTGAGCTTCATTGAAATAAAGCATTACTATTGCTGACATACACATAGATTATATAATGTGACTTCATGTTCATATGTCACATTTCTATATTTAAATCTTATAATTAGGATATTTTCAAAGCTCTTTAACATCTTTTGTACTTCTTATTTCTTAAAACAACAAAAAGTAACAACAAACTAATCTCACAATGTCAGTGGATACTGTTGTATTTATTATTCAGAGGAGGAAATGAATACACAAAATTAAACTCTGACCCCAAAATCACAGACCTCTGAGTCTAACATGTAATAAATACACCCTTACTTCTGTTTAACTATTTAATGGAGAAAAATACAAAAGTACCTTCTCTTTCAATTGAAGTTTTGAGGAAAAAGTTTAGTGTGAATAAATATCATCCAATTAAAATCTCAGAGTATTTTTCCATTCTTGGCATACTTCACTTAGTAGAATGAGTTCCAGCTCTATCCAGGAAAATACAAGAGGTGCTATATCACCATTGTTTCTTATAGCTGAATAGTACTCCATGGTATACATATACCACATTCTACTAAGTGAACTATACCAAGAATTAAAAAATAAGCACCACATGTACTCACCAGCCAATTGTTTTCACTGATCAACACCTAAGTGCACATATAGGAATAACATTTATTGGGCATTGGGCAGATGGGAGGGGGGAAGGGGGATGGGTATATTTATATATAACGAGTGCGATGCGCACCGTCTGGGGGATGGACATGCTTGAAGC